>JAODAL010047610.1:0-29742 GCA_025379985.1 Phyllomedusa bahiana | reverse complement strand
CCCTCAATCCTGGCTGGGTGGGGGAAAAATACAAACACCGACTGCGGTTTTTAGCGCAAACATGCAGCAAAAACCGCGGTGTGTCATTGTTGACATGCTGTCGTATTTTGACGACATTTTAACATTTGCTGTTTAGACATAGACTTAGAAGCCGGACCCGGGATTAAATGAGCAGTGGGACACTAAATCCATTCCCAACTTGGAAACGATTTCGCTGCTCACTGAGCAACACTCGCGGGTGTAGATCGGGGAGGGTGGTACATGGAGGTGCGGGAAATGAGGCAGTAGATGGTAACAGAAAAAGAAGGTAGGGGAGAGTGTCAGGGAGGTTTTCCCTGATCTGGTAAAACCCCAAAAACAAATTTGAAAGATTGGGGATTAGGGGATATCGCTAAAAAATAGCATTCTGCAGCAAGAAAATACCCCTGTCGCTCCTAAGAGGGGGAAAAGGAGTGCGGTCAGGTAGACAGGTCTAGTATTTGGGGACTCATTAAATTAAGGGGACGACAGGCAATCCCCACAAAGCCCGGGGATCGTCGAACAGTGTGTTGTTTACCGGGGGCCCGGGTTCGACAATCGGGATGGTTTTGACAGATTGTGGGTGGGGCGGTGAGAATCCGCTGTCATGGTCCCTTGGCAACCAATGAAAAAGTTAGGGGTAGGTGGATTTCCCTTTAAAAGTTTTTCGGGGGACTTAGGCCAGAAGTCAAGGCCCAAGGGCCCCCTCCAGGGTAATTTTTTTCAGAAAAAATTACCTGTTCCACAACACACAAAAGGGAGGGGGATTAGAGAAGTGAAAAAAAAATGGCTAAAAAATTTGGGGTTGGAAAGGGGTTTTGGGTTTTTGGGGAACTGGGCCCGATTTTGTTTGGGGACAGACCTTTTCTAGGGAGGGCTCACCTAAATGGGGGACAAAAGGGCCAGGAAGTTGGAGGGGTATTTAAACTAGGGACTGGGGCTGGAGGACAACTACACATACACTGCAAGATAGTGAAAATAGAGAGCTGGGAATTAGTAATAGATCAGGGGGTGCAGTGGAGGGGGGTAGTAATGGCTAATAAGGACAGATGAAAATAAAAAAATCTCTAAATTGAGCAAACCCAAATCCAGAGTTCAGGCAACAAAGTAAATAAAAAAATTAGAATTATTCATTTCTTGAAGAAAAATAACATATAGGTGTTTGTATTATATATATATTTTATATATATATATATAAAATTATATAAAAATATTGACATAGTGAGGATAACTGAGACTGGATAACCCTATGAAGGGGCGGTTAATTACGGGTTCAGTTTCTTTAGAAAGTTTAAAAAGTCAGAAGGAGGGAGGTTCGTCTCTATGTGAATGCTGTCGAAGTCAACATGGGGAAGATAAAGATCAGGGAATGAGCATTTGGAGTCTTTAGGGGTAGATATACACGGAGTAATAACAAAAATTTAAAATTTCCTGCTATAGGCCCCCAAATATAAAGAACCCAGGGAAATGTACCCTCAGGAAAATAATGAGGGGCAAATCAAAATGAGGTGTTTTTTGGGCACTTAACACCCCGGACTTAAATTTGGGGAAAACTAAAACCCTTAGGTCTATAAAGGAAACAAGTTTTTGTAAATAATAAGATAGTTACTTTCCCAGGTGCGGGGCCCCGAGTGGGGGGGAAGGGGGAGCCGCTGAGCTAATATCCCATAGACCTGACAGGATAACAGAGGAGCAAAAAACCGATAGGAAAAAAGGCCCTTTTGGATTTAATTTTGAAAACAACCTGACAGGTAAAAAGTTAGGTTAGGGCCCTAGGAAAAAGTGATCACAATATAATACATATCCGTTTATCCATCAATGGAGAGTTTTGTCGAGGAGCCACAAAAACAATGAATTTCAAGAATGCAAATTTTAATCTGTTTAGAGAGGCCCTAAACCGCATTGACTGGGAAAAGGGTCTTCTAAAATCAAACAACAGGTAATAAATGGGAAAAAAATAGTGTGGATGTAAAGGAGACCGTAAATTACAAAAATACAAATGTGGTGCCAATATTCAAAAAGGGGTCAAAAAAATGATCCAGGGAAACTAAGGCGGAAGTTTGACCTCTGTTGTAGGAAAAATGTTTTGGGGGGTTTTTTCGAGATGCTATCCTGGGTATCTAAAACTGAAAAAAAATGTATAACGCCGTTCCAGCGGGTTCATGAAGGATCGGTCGTCAACTAACCATCAGCTTCTATGGGAAGTCAGTGCTAGATGGAACGGGGTGAGGCATGGATGCATATATTTGATTTTTCTAAACATTTAAGTTCCCTTAAAAGGGTTGGTAGTAAAATAGAATGCTTGGGGGGGGAAAATGTTGAAGTGGGGGTAAGAACGGTTCATGATAAAAAAAAAGGGTTTAATTAATTTCATTTTGGACTGGATCCCTGTTACTATTTGGGGGGTCCCACAAGGGTCAGTATGGCCCTTTTCTCTTTAAATTTCATTAATAAATTTTACACAGGGATTGCACAGTAAAATTTTGATCTTTGCAGTGTACAACCCCTTTGTAAGGAACCCACACAATGGGGGAAAATTGTTATTAAAAAGGGATCTGGATAAGTTGAGGCCGGGGCCCCAAGGAAATGGAGATGGGGTTTTAACACTGATAAATGCAATTATGCACATGGGGGGGAAAAAACCATTACATGATTACATGTTAAAGGAAAAAAACACTGGGTAAAAGTGACGGAGAAGGACTTGGGAATCCTGGTGGACAGAAAACTTAATGTAGCAAAAAATATCAGGCAGCAGCTCAAGACAAATAGGACAGGGGGTGCTTTTAAAAAGGGGCATAAGGCACATGGAGAAATTATTTCCCTTATACAGGTTATTTGTCACATCAACATGGAAATTTTTGTGGCCAGTTTTGGCACCAGGCACGGAAAAGACTTGTAGAGCTGAACGTTCAGAGGGGGGAACAAAAAAAAAAAAAGGGGATGGGGGAAAAAGTACCCAAAAAGATTAGCAAGTTGGGTTATTTTTTTAGGAAAAGAGGGTTTGGGGGGGACATAATAAATATTTTTTAAATAATCAAAGGTAAATATAGAGTCAATTTAGAGATCTCTGCCAAGATTTTTTATACCCAGAACTGTATCCAGAACAAAGGGGCGCCCTTCTAAAAAAAGGGGGAAAGAAGGTTTCTACATAAACACAGAAAGGAATTCTCTACAGTAAGAGCAGTGAGACTGTAGATCTCTCTGCCAGAGGAATCGTCATGGTGAATTCACTAACAGAGTTCAAAACGTCTGGATACATTTCTGATGTTAATAGAAAAAATTATAGTGACGGGGGTTCTGGAGAAAGTCGGATACATTTTAGATGAATAATATAACAAGTTTTTGTGACCAGGATTTTGGGAAAAAGGGTCGGGGTACATTTTAGATGTAATAAAAAAAAGTTTTAAATGACCGGATTTGGAAGGGTCTGGAACATTTCTAGATTAAAAAAATATAACAAGTTATATGACCGGATTCTGAGAAGGGTTGGATACATTTTAGATGTAATAATAGAAAATTTTTAGTGACCCGGGGTTCTGGAGAAGGGTTGGATACATTTCTAGATGTAATAAAAAACAAGTTATAGTGACGGGGATTTTGGGGGAAGGGGTTTGGGTACATTTCTAGATGTAATAATAGAAAAAGTTTAGTGACCCGGGTTTGGAGAAGGGTTGGATAATTTTAGTGTAATAATATAACAAGTTATAGTGCCGGGGGGTTTTGGAGAAGGTTCTGGATCATTTTTAGATTAATAATAAACAATTTAGTGACCCGGGTTCGGAGAAGGGGCTGGATACATTTTTAGATGTAAAATTTAAAAAAATTTAGTGACCAGGATTTGGAGAAGGGTTGGATACATTTTTTGATGTAAAAAAATAACAAGTTTTAGTGCCAGGATTCTGGAGAAGGTCGGAATTTCAGATGTAATAAAAAAACAAGTTCAGTGACCGGGATCGGGAGGGTTGGGAAAAATTTTAGATGTAATAATAGAACAAGTTTAGTGACCGGATTCGGAGAAGGGGCTGGGGAAAATTTTGGGTGTAATAATATAACAAATTTAGTGACGGATTTTGGGAAAAGGGTTGGAACATTTCTAGTGTAATAATATAAAAGTTTGTGAGGGGTTCTGGAGAAGGGTCGGATACATTTCGATGTAATAATAAACAAATTATATGACCCGGATTTTGGAGAAGGGGCTGGATACATTTTTGATGTAATAATTATAACGGGTTATAGTGACCGGATTCTGGGGAAAAGGGTTGGTAATTTCTAGATGTAAAATATAAAAGGTTATGGTGCCAGGTTCTTTTTGGAAAAAAGGGTTGGATCTTTTTAAAAGTAATATTAAACAGGTTATAATGGACCAAAAAGGGTTTGGAAAAGGGTCTATAAATTTTAGATGTGAATTTTTAACGGTTAAGGACCAGGATTTTTGGGGAAAAGGGTCTGGGATAATTTTAGATGTTTAAAAAACAATTTTATACCGGATTCTGGGGAATCTATCATTTCAGATGTTTTAATATTTTTAACCCGTTTGTGGCAGGATTTGGGAAGGGGTTTTTATTTTTTTTTAGAGAAAAA
Source organism: Phyllomedusa bahiana (assembly GCA_025379985.1). Lineage (NCBI taxonomy): Eukaryota > Metazoa > Chordata > Amphibia > Anura > Hylidae > Phyllomedusa > Phyllomedusa bahiana. The sequence continues at coordinate 25,143 of JAODAL010047610.1, read as the reverse complement.
TTTAAAAATTTTGGGCCCCCGGGTTTGGGAGAAAAGGGTTTTTATATTTCTAGATGTAAAATTTAAACGTTAAGTGACCGGGAGTTTAAAAAGGGTTGGGGAAAATTTTAGATGTAATAATGAACAAGTTAAGTACCCAGGTTTCTGAGAAGGGTCTGGGCAAATTTCTGGGGGAAAATAAAAACAAGTTTGTGACCAGGATTCTGGAGGGTTGGGATAATTTCTTAGAAAATTTTAAAAAATTTGTAAAAGGGGTTTTGGAGAAGGGGCTGGTACATTTCTAGATTTTAAAAATAGAACAAGTTTTTGCCAGGATTCTGGAAAAAGGGCTGGGAAGCTCCTGTCTCATGAGGGTTTTGTCTTCCTCTGCACTGCAGCACAATAGACTGAACTGGATGGACGGCTGTCTTTTTGCGGCCTTACAAACCATGTTACTATGTAACATTTGCAGCTTTTTTTTTGTATGAAATTTTAAAAAAAAAAGCTTGCAAAACAAAAAAGTGGAGTGGGGTGCAAATAAAGGGTGACTATTATCTTCCAGTTATGTTGCAAATCTTTACTGAAGCTTGGTCAGAAGTGAGTCAGCCATATTGGAAACTATGGGGGAAATGTCTGAATCTACATATTAGGATACGTCCACAAGACGAAGGACAATATACTTATCGGATTCTGAATCCTAAAACTGCATCGTTCCATGAGTGTTTGAACAGTATTTTTAACTCGGTTTTAGTTTTTTGCTGCGGATTTACTTGTGTTTTTCGGATTCAGTTTTTGAATCATTTTTGCACTTAGAGCACAATTGAATTCTTGGACCCAGATCTGCGCCAGAAAACGCACAGAAAGCTTTCTGGTCATATTTCATGCTATCGCATTGACTTCAATAGTAAATTTTCCTTCGTTTTCAGAGTGAAACATGGTGGAAGATTTAAAAAAAACTTCGGTTTTGAAATTTGACCTCAGAAAACCCGAGTTGTGTGGACTACAAAAGGGACTACAGCATGGCACAGCTCTTACAGCCTTACCCAGGGACCCTAGATACTCTCCAAGAGGTCCTTCAAGGGTAACTGTAAGGCTAATGTAGCCCTCGGTGACAAATTTTGCAAAAAAGGCAAAGCGGTTCGATTTGGGTCGGACTCCAACTGAATTTTCTCCATGGGAGGTGAAGGAATCATCCAAAAAATGTACCTTGGTCATAAGAGGATAGGTATTTTTATGAGGTTTTAGTAGTAAACTTACCGTTCTGCGACGATCTTGTTCCGGCTGTGCACTAGGTGCCATAGAGTTTACCCTATGTAAGACCTGTCCAACGTACGGTCTGCCAAAGGATTTCTAGTGGCTCACAAAGTGGACTGCAAAGCAGGTGGGATTTGTGTAAATGCCACCCTGAAAAGGGCATTTTTGGGCAGTTTGGGGCATTCCCAGTCAGTCCGGGGGCGTGCCACTTCCGGCTAAATTATGTAGGTCTACCCTATGTTATGTTAGATAGACAAGAAGTTTTTGACTGGAAGTTAGTCATTGCATCGGAAGCAACATTATATCCGGTTACTATAACATAGGGGTCTATCTACTCTAGGTTATGGTATCCGGAAAGGATGTTGGTCGGGATGTCGTGCCGAAATTGATGCTGCACCAGTAACCTCACCAGACCAGGAGCACTGTGGAATGTAGGGGTGTAACTAGAATTCATGGGGCCCCATAGCAAAATGAGATGGGTGCTCACCACCTGATGACAGGAATCTGAAACAGCTTCATAAGTATCTATTATATGAAGCTATCAGTCATACCCTCAGTATCAGATAACTCACATAGTAGTTATAGATAGTAGAAAGCCACCAGTTGGTTATTCCCTATAAAAAGGTACAATGATTATGGACTTCCCCCAACCCCTGGGCCCTATAGTAGCTACAATGGCTGCTATGCTTACATTTACAGTCATGGTGGAATAGTAAATTAACTTAAAGGGGTTTTGCCACGATCTAATGTTGACGTGGGATCCTCCAAAATGGGTATTTAATCACTTTTCTAAATATATGTGATTAAAAAGTGAAGCCTCTGAGAGCTGCAGCATGACTTAGATGCCCTTAGTTTCCTGACTGTTTACATTAGCTATGACCAGGAGGTGATCTGGCAAGCCTTGTTTGCACTTCTTATCTGATGGCAGGACACAGGAACAAGCTTTGAAGGGAGGGGGAGAAAAAAAGCAGTGTTACTGGGCATCTGCACTAGCTTTGTTTCTGTGTCAGAGCCTGTGTCTGCTGTATAGAGAATCCGCTGGTTGTAATGTAATTATCTGCGTAAACATGCAGACGCTCCATTCTCAGCCCTCCCCCCCCCCCCCCTGTCTGTAGTCAGTGAGCACTGCCTGCTCTGAGCTTATCTTTACTCCTGAGCAGATAAGAGGGAGAAAACAAAACCCGTATAGCTTGTGCACAATACAGTTATCCTCTGTGGTTTATTCAGACATGTTTGCTCAACTACAGAGACTGAATATCAGCCTCAGGAGCGTGCATGGGAGGTGGAGCAATGACATCACAGAGGAGGCACTTGTTTTTTTAAACACAGAAACAAAACGCCCCTTTTTTCAAGGCTCAAGAGGGGAGTATCAGCCTGTCAGGTTTTGAAATCACTTCTTGGCAAAACCCCTTTAAGACCCAGTAAAAAAATAAAATAAAAAATACGCTATCCCCAATGTAGGGTTAGGGTTATAATTATGATTATACATAAGGTTAGAGAAAACAATTTGGGTCTAGTGCATACTGAACCTGAATTTTTTCACAAGTTTACTCAAACTAACTTGGAACCAAACAGGGCCCTATTCAAACTCTACAAATTAATTTTTTTCTTAGGACTGTCGTTTCTTTAAGGAGACCTGGGTTTGACATGTATGTATATGTATGAATTTTTTATTTTTATTGTGCACCAGCAGGAAAATATTTTATCAGCCCAATGAAGGTCAGTATTCACTTTTAAGATAGGGTAGATATTTTAATCATTGATTTTGTTCAGACAACACCCATGGCACATTAAAGGGGTTGTCTCACTACAAGAATTGCTTTTTATGTTAAAGATCTTGCAAAAACAAGTCACTTTGGCATATATGCCCATTAGCATTGTCCTACCTATTCCTAGCTATCTCCTCTTGTATGGGCTGCACCAGCTCCTCAGGTCGCTATAGCTACAGACCTGTTTGATCTCTCCTGATAGGCTGCCAGCACTGGTTGCTATAGCTACAGACCTGGCTTCTACTGCAGCTAGTGAACCAGTAAACACGCCCCTGAATTCAAAATGAAACCAAGAAAACAGGACTGAGGTAAGATGAATCAATGTAGTGAGACAACCCCTTCAAGGGTCACTTTTGACTAGAGGTATATAATAAAAAGGGTCATCACCCCGGTGGGCCTCCATCACCCTGTCTCCACTGTCTGCATCAGACACAATTCCTAGAGCACCAAATCCAATGATCTAGATCAGACCTGGATAACTTGGCAGGATGTAGGCACCTGACCACCTGTCGACTACCCAGTAACACCCCTGGACTGCCCTATACTGGTGTCACCCATTTTGGACTGGAGTTTAGGCATGTAAAGCCGCATGCGCCCAGTGGGCCATAGATTGTGTAGGCCTGATCTAAATACTTTTCAGCAATTATGTTCAATATGGTATTATTTAGGGAGGGAGGGAGGTAGCTATAGGGTTGCAGGGGAAGGAGTCGCTATTGGGCTCTGAAGCTTGCCTAAAGGCCTGTCTGCCACATGAGAAGACACCAGTATTATAAATGGCACAGGGAAGGTGCAGGCTGTTTATATAAATTTAGCATTGGGGCCTGGAGAGTTACGCCTCTGTATTTGGATAGTGAATCGTACTGTTATTTTGGCACCACATGGCAGTATAATGTGGGCACCGAGTGGCACTGCTATTTATTAGATTGAGCTATTAGCTTCTTTCTATATCAATAAGGCTCTGTCTTCCCTGTAGTGGACAAAAAATCTGAAAACGAATTACTAAAAACATTCATGAAACTGAGTTTTCTGTCCACTGCTTGTCTTCAAGTCTGGTTTTTAATGTCTGCATAAATTAAGCCATTGGATATAACTCCGCCCTACAAAAGGGGATACAAAGCACATTATTGCATTTATATGTCATCTTGTAGTCGTTTTACGGATTTTGGCGCTAATAAATTTAGATCGCGTTTGTTGCCAAAAATACATTTTTTAACGGATTTTGGCCCTAATGTCAATTTTTTAATGGATTTTGGTGCTAAAATTCTTATTTTTACGGATTTTGGCACTAATAAAGTTTTCGCTTTTGTCGGCAAAATTTTTTTTTTTTGCTGATGTTGGCCCTAAAGTCCATTTTTTATATCGATTTCCGTGCTAAAATCCGTATTCTTAGGGATTTTGGCGCTAATAAGAATTTCTTGCTTTTGTGTTGCCAAAAATACGTTTTTTTGCGGATTTTGTCCCTAAAGTCCATTTTTTTATCAATTTCTGTGCTAAAATCCATATTTGTATGGATTTTGCCGCTTATAAATTTATCTCACTTTTGTCACCAAAAATAAGATTTTAAGGAAAAAAATTCTGGCGACACAATCCGTAAAAAAAAAATATTTTAGCGCTAGAAGCGAGATAGCTTTATTAGCGCCAAAATCTGTAAAGAAAAGGATTTTAGCGTCAAAATCTTTTAAAACCGTATTTTTAGCGGAAAAAATATGAATTGCGCAAAAATCGTTAACGATCAAAGCATGATCATTTTATTATGAACGGTACAAACAAGGACACATCAGACACTTGTATGCAGATTTGATCAGGTATAACCTTTATTAACACCCACTATAGGTGGGACTTGGGTCTCCTGGGAGGGTTTTCATTGAAAAAATCGCGGCAAAAAAGGCCCCGAAAATGCGCCAAAAAATGTCCTGCGCTTTACATAGACTCTTGTAGTAAATTTTCTGCTCTGGCGTTTTTTAGAACATGTTGCAGAAGACGAACAGTAAAAAAAAACGAGCAGGAAAAAAAAAACAGTGTAGACAGCAGCACGTTTTTACATTAGTAGTATACGGGAGATGTTTTTAAGCCGTTTTTCCAGCAATTTTAGAAAATGAAAAACGCTGAAAAAAACGACGTTTTTCTGTGCAGAGTAGACATAGCCTAAGAAAGAAGGGGTTTCTCACACAGCGTCCAGTCCAGAGGTCTCTAGAGTCCTTAGTTTACCCTCTACTGGGTACAAGTATTTGGCTGTTATACTATATTTTGTGCTATTTATAGTAGAGGAAGTCCTTTTCAAGGTATGTTCTTCTCTGGTTTGTTTAACTATGTACACACTACTGTACATCCAGGATCTGTCATCATTCGGGAGTGGAGGAGGGTAACGTCTGAAATTTTGCTGTTCTTGTTAGAGATTTAATTTAACTTCTTGAAAGTGTTTTAAGGTGTTTTTCCGCATGGAAACAAGACAGCTCCAAAAATAAATCAGAACCCTTTTAGTGGTTATTCAACAATAAAACAATTTGACAACACATAAGGTGCATCTGTGCACTATTAGAAATGTAGGAGGGGAGGAACTACTGCGGTAGCAGACGTAGCAGCTGCTACGGGGCCGGGGACCTTAGTATCCCATTGTCCTGAGTGTTCAGAGGCAGACCTGTGCCGTCGGTGCTCCGCTCTGCGAATCAGACTGATAAGCCTAAGCCATAGTTGCCAACTTTTGAAATTGAAAAAGTAGGAGATTGTAGAGGGCGGCGCGCCTGCCTGCCTACCTATATGGCCCCTATAACAGACCTAAACCCTGCCTGCCAACCTATATGGCCCCTATAACCTACCTAAACCCTGCCTGCCTACCTATATGGCCCCTATATCCGACATAAACCCTGCCTAGCAACCTATATGGCCCCTATACCCTACCTAAACCCTGCCTGCCTACTTGTATAGCCCCCTATAGCTTATCTAAACCCTGCCTGCCTATCTATATGGGCCCCTATAGCCTGCCAAAATCCTGCCTACCTATCTTTATGGGCCCCTATAGCTTACCTAAATCCTGCCTACCTACTTATATGGGTCCCTATAGCCTACCTAAACCCTGCCTTCCTACCTATATGGGCCCCTATTGCCTAACTAAACTCTGCCAGCATATATAGAGCCACTATAACCTACCTAAACCCTGCCTGCCTACCTATATGGGCCCCTATATCGTACCTACACTGTGCCTGTTTACCTATATTGGCCCTTATTGCCTACCTAAACCCTGCCTACCTATATGACCCCCATAGCCTACCTACTTATGTGGGCCCCTCTAGCCTACCTAAAGCCTGCCTATTTGGGGCCCCATATTGCCTGCCTATTTGGAGCCCCCTATAGCCTATTTACCTACCTCCTACTTTGGGGGCCCCCCCACCTACACCTTTTCCCCTAGCTACCTTGGGCCCACCTACTGCCTATCTAGCTATCTGGGACCTAGCAACACCCTACGTAGCTACCTGGATCAACATGTGGCCTTTTCCCTTGGTCTAAAAATGCCAATAGTCCCCGGGCCCCGCCGCTTCCCCGCGCCGCCGATCGTTGGGTCTAAGCCGCTACCAGTGTAAGCTATCGGCTTTAGCGGTTTAGGCCTTGGCCGGGACGGGGAAAAAAGGGGGTGGCGGGACTAAAATGTATGTGCGTCCGCCGGACGACATACGGTTAGAGCTTCAGCGGAGCGAGAGCTCCCAAGTACTAGGAAGCCGAAGGGTGCGGCTTGTGCGCCCCGGGTGCAGGGCGGGTGGCGTCATCACGCTGTCCGCGGGGGCCCGGGGGACGTCCACCGCTGAAGAAAAGCCGGGGGAGCAGCGACCCCCCGACAGGGGCCCGGGGGAGCGAGGTCGGGTAAGTGCGATTGTTTACTTTTAATTGTCTTATTCATGTGGGGGCCTATTTCTATTGTTTTGTGAGGGAGGGGCTATTTCTATTTTATATGTGCAGGGAGGGCCTATTATTATTGTTATTTTGCAGGGGGGGGGTTTTATTTTTGTTAATGTGCAGGGAGGGCTATTATTTTTGTTATATGTGCGGGGAGGGGGGTTTTATCTATTGTTTATGTGAGGGAGGGGGGTTTTATCTATTGTTTTATGTGCGGGGGGAGGGGGGTGTTATCTATTGTTATATGTGGGGAGGGGCTTTATTTTTTTATATGTGCGGGGAGGGGCTATTATTATGTTTATGTGAGGGGGGGGGGGTTTTATCTATTTTTTTAATGTAAGGGAGGGGGGCTTTTATTATTGTTTTTTGTGCAGGGAGGGGGCCTATTATCTATTGTTATTTGGCAGGGAGGGGGGCTATGATCTATTATTGTGCAGGGGGGGCTATTATCTATTGTTATTGTGCAGGGAGGGGGGTATTATTACTGTCAAAATTTCAGGGAGGGGGGATTTTAATGTTTTGTGCAGGGGGGGCTATTATTACTGTTTATGTGCGGGGATATTATCTTCTTATATGTGCAGGGAGGGGGGTTATTTTTATGTCATATGTGCAGGGGGGGGGCTTTTTCAAATGTTATATTGCAGGGAGGGGGGGCTTTATCTCTTTTATATGGCAGGGAGGGGGGCTATTATTATTTATATACGTGCAGGGGGGAGCAAAATTCCTAAAAATGTGCTGTGGGGCCCTATAAGTACCTTAGATCACGGCTGTGGGGCATTAGTTCTAATCCCTGCTGGGGGCCCAAAACCCTGCTATATCCCTTGCGGGGGACCTAAACCTCCCTATATACACGGGGGGACCATCCCCTGCCCATAAACCTGCTAGGGGACCAAAAACCTGCCCATTCCGCGGGGGATCAATAACCTCCTTTTACCTACAGGGGGATCCTAACTCCTTATACCTGCTGGGGGACCCATAACCTGCCTTATACCTACGGGGGGTCCATAACCTGCCATATACCTCCCTAGGGGCCCAAAACCTGCCCTTTTTACTGCTAGGGGCCCCAAAACCCTGCCCAAATCCCTGCTGGGGATCAATCCCCTGCCTATATACCTGTGGGGGCATAAAAACTACGACCTCCCTACTGGGAGATATTAAAGTATATAACCCCCTACTAGGGACGTAAAAATTTACTGGGGGCCCTTTTCCCTTCACTGGGGGAACATAATTTATGCGTGTGAAGTCGCAACATCGTTAACCCGGTTTTTAAAGGTCAAGCAAGTAGTTGATAAGAGTTAGCAATCGACCGCGGATCAGCGGTTTTTAAAAGCCAGTTTTTAAGGCCTCAAGTGATTGTTAAGACCTTGCAATCGATCGGGGACTACTGCCTACCTCCCAAATGGACCCTACACAAACCTACTGGCCCTACTAACCTAATCCAATAGCGGCTACCTGGTAACATGCATACCTCCCAAGGCCCCTTTTTGGGGGGGAAAGTCTTTTTTTAAACCCCAAGCCCCTCTGTCCTTTTCGCTCTATAAATGCCCCTCTTTTTCATTTAGGAAACAGATTTGTGTCAAAAAACTGCTTGTTATTTTAAAAAAAGTATTGTTTTTGGCTTCCCGCTGTATATTAATAACAACTTACATAATTTTTTTATTTTTGGATAAAAAAGCAATCCTGAAAATGTGCCCTTTTTTGGGCTAAAACGTTGGTATGTGTGTTTTTGGGGGCATGGTTAGGGGCGTGGTGATGTTTTCCCCCTTTGCAATCTCTAAAAGTTGGGAGGTATGACATTTTTTAGGGGTACAGGCCAGGCCGGATGGCCATAGGGAAAAACCGGGCTTTTCCCCCGGGTGGGCCGCTGGCGCCCGGGCGCGGGCCTCGATCGCCCGCCGAGGGGACCAGGTTCCCCCGGGGGCCCCCGATTTCCCGGCCCGCCGGTCTGTAGCGCGCTCAGGGGCCGCAATGGTCGCTCAGGCCCGGGCCCCCGTGGCAGGGGACCAACAGGCCCCCATGCCACCGGTGCCGGCCGGGTCATGACCCCGCCATGCAGCCATGCGGCCGCCGCCCGATCGCGCGGTGCAAGCAGCAGCCGAGGCTGAACGGGGGATCTATGATCCTGTTTCAGCCCAGAAGGCCGCGGGGCAGGCGCGCGATGTGATAAGTCATCGCGGCTCGTTTGTCCGACATGCTGCCGGGGCCTCGGGGAATAAGACGAAGGGGGAAAAGAGACCTAGGTGAGTATTGTTTTTATTATTTTTTAAAAAATATGCCCTGGCTACCGTCCCGGCTAGCTTATACCAGCCCTGGCTTTCCTGTTGGTGCTTATAACCAGCCCTGGTAACTGTCCTGGTGCTTATACCGCCCCGGCTACCTGTCCCGCCCAGCTATATACCGCCCTGGTACCCGTCCCCCCTAGCTATATACAGCCCTGGCTATTGCCCGGCTAGCTTATACCGCCCCGTTACCTGTCCTGCCTAGTTATATACCAGCCCTGGCTACCTGTCCTGCCTAGTTATATACCAGCCCTGGCTACCTGTCCTGGCTAGCTATATACCAGCCCTGGCTACCTGTCCTGCCTAGTTATATACCAGCCCTGGCTACCTGTCCTACCTAGCTATATACCAGCCCTGGCTACCTGTATACCTGCCCTGCCTAGCATATATACCAGCCTGGCTAACTGTATACCTGCTCTGCTATTATACCAACCTGCTACTGTTATACCTGCCTGCTAGCTATATAGCAGCCCTGGCTCATATCTGTCTATCTATCTCATATCTATCTATCTCATAACTATCTAATATCTATCTATCTATCCTATCTACTATCTATCTCATTCTATCTATCATATCTATCTATATCTATCTATTCTATCTATCTATCTATCTCTATTATCTATCCATCTATCTATCTATCTATCTATCTATCTATCTATCTATCTAATATCTATCTCATATCTATCTAGATGGAGGCAGCCATTCCCCCCTATATACAATTCAAAAACAATATTTGGTTCAGCACCTCCAAAAAACCTTTTAAAAAAAAAGTAAACATGGGTGCACGCTGTCGTGGCTGTAATCTAAATACACATAACAATATCAGCAGCAAAAAATTTAGAATACTTTTTAAAAAAAACTTTTCCTGTTTAAAAAAAAACCACGAAAGTTTTTTGGGGTTTTTTTGGTCCCTTTTTTGGGGCCCAAAAAGTTTTTGGGAAAACCCTTCGACTTAAACGAGACCAAAAATTTTTGGTTTTTGAATTGTATATGGGAGGAATGGCGGGTTTTTTTCCATTTTTGGTTTTTGGGCACTTCCCCCCCAATCCCCAAAGGCTTTTAAAAATCAGTGCAGTTTTCTCAGAAAGCTGGTCCCTTAAATTTCTAAAAAGGTAGGTCGGGAAAATGGGACCCGGAGAAATTTAGGTTAGTGAAAAGTAGTTTTGGGAAACCCCCTGCATTTGAGGTTCGTTGAAGTGGGAAGGTGGGCTTAAGCTTTTTGGCCGAAAAAGTGTGAACTAAGAACCCCCAAAAAAACGTTCGTGTTTTTTTAAGCGGAATGTTTTTTTTTGGGGTATTCAAAATTTTGTGGCGTGTTTGTTTTTTTATGTGTATTTAGTTTTAAGGCCACGACAGGTGCCCCTTTTTACTTTTTTTAAAAGGGTTTTTTTTGGAGGTGCTAAAAACCAAATTTTTTTTTTTAAAAATTCATTTTAAATATAGCTACCCCAATCTCATATCTAGGGTTATTATCTATTTTAATTTTTCTACTATGTTTTCAAATTCAAATCTACCCTTTTATTCATATTTTCTATCTATCTTTATTATATCATATCTTTTTCCCCTATCTTTTGTACCCTATCTAGGTAAAAATATATATTTTTTTTATCAAATCTATTCATATTATTTTTTTTATGTATTACCCTTTTCTATCTATCTATTTTTTCTATATAATTATCCTATTATTTTATCTACATTTTCTATCTTATTTTGTTTATATATTTTTTTAATTTTTCATATTATTATCTAGTATCTATCTAGTTAATCAAATTTTTATTATCTATCTTTTATTTTATTTTTATCCCATTTTTTACCCTATCTTTCCATATTACCCCACCCATTTATTTTTTATCTTTCTATGTCATTCTATTATCTATTATTATCTACCCCTTTCCATTAAATTTTTATTTTTCTTTTAAAATGTACAGTGTTTTGGGAAAAAACCTTTTCCCTATTTTTTGAACTTTTCCTAAATTTTTAAAGGGACAAACTTAAAGTATTTGTTTTTTTATGTAAATAGAGAACACAAAGTAACAAGTATTTGTAAAATAATAATATTTTGGGGCGGGGCCTGGGGGTTTGAAGTTGGGGGAAACCCCGGGGGTTTAAGGAGCCCCTCACCAGCGGCAAAAAACCTCTCTCAAAAAACCCCCCAGAGCCCGTCTCGGGCCCCCTGCTCCCCTCCCTCAGAGAAAGGTGAAAGCTTCTAAATCTACCTGGCTGGTTTCCCTGCCCAAAGGGAACCCTGCCGGGCCGAAAACCACAACGGGCCCTTCCTGATGCAGGGCGGTTCCCAAACGCGCCGCTACTCAAGGGAAAAAAAAAGGCATGGCAAAACCTTTAAATTCACCTGCTCCTGAGCACGGGCTTCAGCGCGGTCCATGCGACCATCCCGGCCTCTTGCCTGTGCCTTGGACTCTCTGGTCAGCGACACTCAGGCGGTGAGTACTGTCGCTTCCTCCCTTGCACGAGCAGCCGGCGGCCATCTTACTCCAGAGAGGGGCAGAAGCTCTTAGACCTGTCAGGACGGCCCTAGCTCAGCAGTGAACTCCTACACCCCCGGGGAAAGGTGTTTCCGGTGAGTCCCTGCTTTCAGACGGGCCCCGGGGGCCGTCCGGGTGGCAGGGTACCTGGGGGGGGGGCCCGGGGAACCAGGGGGGGGGGGGGGGGCCATTTTTATTACCCCGCTGCGGTCCCCAAAATCCTTTACAAAAACCGCGCAGCCACCCTGGTTAGCCCGGTACCCCGGTTCCCCCTTTTTCCACCCCGGGCCCAAAAATATTGCACCTTGGGCCCCCCTTCAGTGTTTGCTTGGTGGTGAATACTGCGCACCCCTCCCCCAAAACAAAGTTCAAAGGGCCATATTGATAAAGGGCCCTACCCCAAAACCCGAAGCTTCCCCCGGGGGGTGGCCTAGATCAAAGTTGAAAGGGTTTAAAAAGCCCCTCAGAAGCCCCCCTGGGAAGTTAAGTGGGATATCCTTTCCCCGCTTACCCACAAGGGAATTTTTAAGGTTTTGAGCGCGGCTGATCCTATAGACAGGGGCCCTGCCTCCCGTGCAGTAGGATTTTGGTATAAGGGGCAGGACAAACCCCCATTTTTTTCCAAATCTAAGGATACCAGCCCTACAGTATGACCTAACTTGGCTGAAGTTTGCACGTCTCCGGTCAGATCATTATCATCCCGGCATCCTAACATAGTCTCACATAACCCATATTTCTCTAATTGATACCCTCCCTCGCAAACCCGGTCTTCACAAGAAACACTAACACTGGGCTTTGCCAGTCTATAAATTTTCCCCCTAATTACTAACCCCCAACCCAACACAAATTTGTACGATACTATAAAGGAAAAAAAAAAAAAAGGGAAAAGGGTAAACCATTCCAAACCCTTGCTCGCAAATTTTACCTTCTCCAACCATACAACAACATGGGTGGCACTTCCAAAAGAAACCAATCCAAGAGACCAGCCAAATACCGAATTTTTCCCAAAAACCGTCGCACTCTCAGCCTTGGAGGGCTTTCAGTTTCCCCCCCCTCCCCTACCCCTTCCCATGCGGGAATCAATTGATCTAAATTTCCGGATTGCATGGAAATTAACAGCAAGAATTCCAAACCCTTCGCAATGTTTCCTCCTTAGGGAGCATTAAAAAAAATTTAAAGCAGTGTATAAGATTTGGGGGTACCCAATCTCTGGTCTCTAGGATCAATTGAAGAAAAAAAGGGCCGAATTCCCCACGCCCAAAATCCCCTATAGACTCACTTCGGCTTTAAAAGAGGGGTTCGGGAGACCTCCTCTAAAGTTCTCACTTGGAGGAAAATTTCCTAGACCAATTTTCGTATAGAGGCACCCCTGGACTGTCTTCTGAATTTTGTTCCTTTTCAAGATTTATAGCAATATTTTCCCCCTGAAGTTACACATTGGGTCTTACAATGCCCACTAATAGGTTTCCTAAGCCCAAGCAAATTCACCTTCGTCCCACGCGATGTTTTCGCAAGATTATTTTTACCGCCCAAGGAAACCCTGCTTGGGGTTCGTAAAGAAATCAATTCCCAAAAAGATAAAGATCTTTCCATCTTCCCTGATTTTGCAGGAACGATGTTACGCCCTAAATATTTACCCCCCACACTAAAGGGGCTCGGGAAAAATTCCTTACCTTGGGGCTTCCCCTTTAAACTAATTCTCTCTAAGGCAATAAATAAATTTTCTGTACCCCCCATATACTCCGGAGCTCTCCTGTCTTGGGGCCTTAACTACCCTGCCCGTACTCCTCTTGTAAAGGAAAGAAAGGGGCAAACCGATTTTGCCTCTTTGGGCTGAGAAACACAGCAGATGCCGACAAGCTCCCGATCATATACGTTGGAGCTCTCTCATCTTTGCGCTGGGGAAATACCCGATTGTCGTTTGTCGCCCTGAACCCATTTTTTGGCACCTCTTTGGGCCTGCACGAGACTTTTCCCCATAAAATGTTCCGGGTAAAAAGGAAATGTTTTTGTTCCCTTTTGTTTTTCTTGTTTGGGTCATAAGGTTTTGTTTAATTTCCGAGTTGTAATTTGTTGCTACCATGTCTTGCCATACTTCGAATGTATTATCTATGTTCTCCCACCTGCGCTTGCTGAGTTAAACTTCTTTGTGGTAAAACTAGGTATTTTTCACCATTATCATGGGGATCAAATTTCTTTTTTTTTTTATAATGCCAATGGCTCAAATCACCTTTTTAAAAGGTACTTTTTTTGGGGGGTGTCTTCGATTGGAGAGACTTTTTTGCGGCAAGAACTCATTGAAAACGGTGTTTTTTTCCGCTGAAAAATAAAAAAATTCCCAATCTCCTTTTTTGCCTGCTCAGATTCTAAGACAGCGGGAGTAGTTGTATTTATCAGGGACACTGTAGCTTTCACCTTAATATCATCAGAAATTGACCCAAAAGGTCTATATATTATTCTGAAATGCTCCCTTGACTCTGTTGCATGCACCATAGTCGCTATATATGCTCCTAATCAATGTCAGCTATCCTTTCTTTCCAAAACGGTGGCTAAGGCTAAAGACATAGCTAAGGGTCCACTAATTATATGCAGAGATTTTAATGTTGTAGTTGACAACGTTTCTGACAGATCCCGAGGCTCCTTGGCCAAATCGCCAGACCTGAAGTCCTTCCTGCTAGAAGAAGACCTCCACGACCCCTGGAGATATTTCCATACTTCAGAGGTTGACTACACCTATTTTTCTGCAGCTAAACTCTCACACTCCAGGATAGACTTCTTCCTGGTTGATAAAGCAGCTCTTATCAATGTAGAATCTGCGGCGATAGGTTGTGCCACTTGGTCTGATCATGCGCCAATCTTTCTCACCCTTAGGAGCAACTTCTCCCCTCCTCCTTTCTCTCCCTGGAGACTCAATAACTTCCTCTTAAAAATGCCGCATGTAGTCTCAGATATGCAGGAAGCCATAAAAGAATTTTTCAATATTAATGCTGAGTCTGTCTCTAACCCACAAATTGTATGGTGTACCCATAAGGCCTTCATGCGAGGGGTGTGTCTGAGGATTGCTTCACAGGAGAAACGTAGAAGGGAGAAAGAGCTCAACGACACATTAGATAACATCAAATCTCTAGATGCTCAACTTAAAACTGCTCCTGACCCGTTACTAAAAACTAAACTAACCAATCTAAAATATAAACTACGAATAATACTTTTTCGGAAATATGAATATTATCTCTCCAAGTTAAAACTGAATTTCTATCTACAAGGTGACCGCCCAGGGAAACTGTTAGCACGTAGGGTTAAAAAGCTACAGGCTAGATCGAAGACGGCATATACTACTTGTCCCTCTAAGGGTAAAATTTATGATCCCCAAAAAATGGCAAACGCCTTTGCTGATTATTACCAATCACTCTATAATCTTAAGGACGATCCTTCTGTACCTCTCCCTTCCAGCGAAGATATAAACAAATTCCGGGACATTAACTCATTACCCACTCTTTCTTCTACGCAATTAGAAATCTTGAATGCTCCAATCACAGAATCCGAAATCAAACGGATGATCTCCCAATCCAAAATAAATAAGTCCCCCGGCCCAAACGGCTTCACTAACGAATATTATAAACTCTTTGTCAAACCCTTAGCCCCTCACTTGAAAAAAACATTTGACTTGATAATGCTCTCGGGTATCCCTCTCCCTGAGCTTCTATAGGCAACTATCTCCACTATCCCCAAGCCAGGAAAACCCTCAGACATCGTTTCTAATTACAGACCCATTTCTCTCCTTAATAATGATATAAAATTGTTCTCCAAAATTCTGGCCCATAGATTAAATGATATTCTTCCTCACCTGATTCATCCTGACCAAACAGGATTTGTTAAGGGTAGGCAGACGAGAGATAGCACCAGAAGACTTACTGACATTCTCCACATAACTTCTAAACAACGAAACCCTACAGTATTGCTCTCTCTTGACGGGGAGAAAGCTTTTGACAGAATTAACTGGGAATATTTAAAAGCAGTTCTATCCAAATTTGGTTTTGAGGGACCCTTCTTGATGGCGGTGTTAGCTTTATATACCTCCCCATCTGCCAATGTCTACACCTCTGGATTCCTCTCCAGAACCTTCACAATTACTAATGGAACCTGTCAAGGCTGCCCCCTTTCTCCTCTCATATATGACCTATGTGTTGAACCTCTAGCAACGCAAATTAGAAACGCCCCCTTAATTTCAGGTATTTCCATTAACTCTATAGACTACAAAATCAGCCTATATTCTGACAACATACTAATCCTCTGCCAAAATCCAGAATCTTCAATCCCTACCCTACTAGAGTTACTTCGTCAATACTCATTAGTTTCATATTATAAGCTTAATGCAGCCAAATCCATAGCTTTACCTCTCCATTGCTCACCTGCCTTGCTTACCCAACTGTCAAAACACAAATTTACCTGGTCGACCTCCTCTGTACCCTATCTAGGTGTCCAAATTTTCCCAGATTTCAACAAAACGCTAGATATCAATCTCTCAAAGATCACCTCAGAAATTTCAGAAATAATACATATTTTTCCAAATTTCCCGCTGTATCTCTTATCTATCCCTCTCATATGTATCTATCTGGTGTTATCCAAGCTTGAGAAATATTTGTGGTAATTCTTATATTACAGGTAACGCGGATATTTAATCATATTAAAGCGTGGAGAAAGCAATTTTCCCGCCCCATCTTGTCTCTGTATATAATTTACTGTGACTAAGAAGAATATTACAAAATGTTCCAGTAAATTAAATAACTTCTCTTGCATTAACCCAGAGTAAGAGCCTGTGTTGTACCCCAGAGCTGCATTCATAATTCTGCTGGTTGCTATTGTAAACAAGTTTGTTGAGAGACACCCTCTCACAGAATAACTGAGCTCCTATGTGGGACAGTTAGGCTAAGTCTCTACTGCACTGACATTTTCAGTAGTTTTCTTAAACCACAGAAAAAAAAAAACACTGTAAACAGATCCCATAGACTTTAATATTAAAAACATTCTGAAGTATTTTCCTGCTCGTTTTTGCTGATGGTTGTTTTTTTTTTTTTTTTAAACATGTTGAACAAGCTGCCAGAACAGGGCAGAAAATGTACTATTGAAGTCTATATAAACAGCTGGATGGCTTTTTTGTCGCAGTTTTTGTTGCAATTTATGGACGTTTTCTGCTGAAAAACTGCCCAGGTGTTTTAACAAGGTATATGATACATGCATTAAAAACTGCTCAAAAACAGTCCAAAAAAAAGCACCAAAAAATGAAAACCACCCAAAAAACTTTGTCGGAAACACAGCTACTTTGGACAAACAAACTGACGTTCAAAGCAGTTTTTAGGGTTTGGTCTTCAAGCTTTTTGTCCTATGCTGTGTAGACCCAGCCTTAGCGTACTGTGCAGTGCCTGGTGTATAGACTGAACTTCTCAAGACAGAATTACTCTATGGACAATCATGTGTGACCAAATACACAGAGCTTCATGTACAGTTGAAACCAGAAGTTTCCATCCACTATATAAAGAGCCCGATCTGCAGGATTTTCTCATAATATTTACATGAAATCAGAATTAAAACCTTTCCCCGCCTTTTTTTAGGTTCAATTTAGGGGAACCGAAAATTATTTATATTTACCAAATGCCAAGAATAAATGAGTGAGATAAATTTTTAAGGCATTTTTAATATATTTTAGCAAAGTTCAAAAGTTTTCCATACACTGGGATTACTCTGCCTTTATACAATTTGAGACAACCCATATGATGATGTCAGGTCTTTGGAAGCTTCTGATATTATTTTCAACATCTGAGTTAATTAGAGACACACCCATGGATGTATTTTTAACACACTGCTTCTGTGTGTAACATCATGGGAAAGTCTAAAGAAATCAGCCAAGATATCAGGAAGAGGATTGTGGACTTGCACAAGTCTGGATCATTCCAGATACCTGAAGGTGCCTTGTTCACTGTACAAACAATTATATGCAAGTACTAACAAGTGGGAATGTCCAGCCATCATACCGCTCAGGAAGGAGACGGGTTCTGTGTCTCAGAGATGAATGTGCTTTGATCCGACATGTGCATATCAACCCAAGAATAAAAGCAAAAGACCTTGTGAAGATGATGGTGGAAGCTGGTAAGATTGTGTCATTATCCACAGTGAAACGAGAACTGTATTAACATGGGCTGAAAGGTCACTCTGCCAGGAAGAAACCATTACTCTAAAATAAACATGTAAAAGCCAGATTAATGTTTGCAAATGCACAGGAACAAAGACACACATTTTTATAGACATGTCCTGTGGTCTGATGAAACTAAAATTGAACTGTTTGGCCACAATGACCATTGTTACGTTTGGAGGAAAAGGGGAGAAGCTTGGAAGCCTAAGAACACCATCCCAACTGTGAAACACGGGGGTGGCAGCATCATATTGTGGGGTTGTTTTGCTGCAGGAGGGACTAGTGCACTTCACAAAATAGATGGCATCATGAGGAAAGAAGATTATGTGGCAATACTGAAGCAACATCTTAAGACAGCAGCCAGGAAGTTAAAGCTTGGGTAGAAATGGGTCTTTCAAGTAGACAATGACCCAAAGCTACTGCCAAACTGGTTACAAAGTGGCTTAAGGAGAACCAAGTCAATGTTTTGTAGCGGCCATCACAATGCCCTGATCTCAATCCTATTGAAAATGTATGGGCAAAGCTGAAAAGGCCGGTGCGAGCAAGAGACCTCCAAACATGGCTCAGTTACACCAGTTCTGTCAGGAGGAAGGGGCCAAAATTCCTACCAACTATTGTGAGAAGCTTGTGGAAGGATCCAAAACGTTTGACCCAAGTCATACAGTTTAAGGGCAAAGCTGCCAAATACTAATGAAATGGATGGAAACTTCTGACTTTGCAGAAAGTAATAAAAATACCTTAAAAATTCTCTCTCATTATTATGGCATTTGGCAAATATAAATAATTTTGGTTCCTAATTGACCTCAAACGGGGAAGGTTTATTCTATCTATCTATCTATCTATCTATCTATCTATCTATCTATCTATCTATCTCATATCTATCTATCTATCTATCTATCTATCTCATATCTATCTAATATCTATCTATCTTATCTATCTATCTCATATCTATCTATCCCATATTTATCTATCTATCTATCCGTCCACCTACCTGTCTACCATTTGCACCCTAGGACAAACTAGTTATTATGTTCAGAATACCTCCATTTATTGGCATCTGTGATTCGGAAGTGAAGAGACTCACAATGGCTATCATCAGCACATTATACATGGCCTTTTGATTGGCTAGAGACTGCTATAAGAAGGCAGAAAAATATATTATCTGATCACCAAATAACATTATATGAAGGGATAGCTGGCTGCTGGAAATCAGAAAAAGTGAGTGATTTCTTTTTTCAAGAAACAGCGCCACTCTTCTCTACAGGCCGTGCTGGTATTGCAGCTCAGATCCATTCACTTGAATACTGCAATATCAATAGAGAAAAGTGGTGGTGTTTCCGAAAACCAAAAAAATTACTTTCTAATCGGAGACGACCTCTTTACGTAAGGCATTTCCAGGGAGTGATGATGTTGTTTGCTTTTCCTCTAAACCATTATCTTTTGAACAGGGGATTTGGGCTGCTTTTTTAATCTCTAAGACCGTTTTTTTTCTAGGGGGACAGAAACCTGCTTTTTTTCCTGTTGGGCCAAGGGGGGCCTCATCTTTTTACGGGTGGATGTGGAGTTTTCCCATTCCCATTGAATCTGTTGACATAATTGTATATTAATCACCATGGCGATACCACGGGAAATAACTATTAATGACCTCACCCAGAGAAGGAGACAGCAGGCGAGTGCGCCCGCCAAGCGACATGATAATATTGTATACACAGCGCACAAGTTTTATTACAGCTCCAGCATCAGGCTATAATAACCACTTTACCATGGCAACGACACACAGAAAATTAAAAAAGTAATCGACCCGCTGGGGTTCACACGGTCGCCACGGGGTTTTCGCTTTTGGGCGGGCGGCGGTGCAGGATCACAAGGGTGGTGGGTGCTGCGAAATTATCCGGGGGTTTGGGGCACAAGCGCGTTCACTAACCAGACCGGGATATGACAACCAAAATCTGTCTGAATGTAAAAACCAGACATCGGGGCTCAGGCCACCCGGCCCCAACAGGGGCAGGGGGGTCACCAATTTTGGGGGGCCTCTGGGGATGGGGGTATGGGGGTGCTTTACAGGGGGGAAAGGGAGAAAGAGACTCTGTGGGGGGTCCCCAACAATCAACTCCACTGGGTGGGTCCCAAGAATCAAAAACCCCCTGGGGGGTCCCCAAAAATCAACTCCACTGGTGGGCCCCCCCAAGAATTAACTCCACTGGGGGCCCCCCAAAATCATTTCCCTGGTGGGTCCAAGAAATTAAATCCACTGGGGGGCCCCAAGAATCAACCCATGGTGGGCTCCAAGAATTAACTCCACTGGTGGGGGCCCCCAAAATCAGCTCCACTGGGGGACCCCAAAAAAACATCTCCACTGGGGGACCCCAAGAATCAACTCCACTGGTGGCCCCAAGAACTTTCTCCACTGTGGGCTCCAAGAAATTAAACTCCACTGGTGGGCCCAAAGAAATCAACTCCCACTGTGGCCCCAAGAATCACTCCACTGGTGGCCCCAAAAAATCACTCCACTGGTGACCCCAAGAATCAACTCCACTGGTAGGCCCCAAAAATCACTCCCATGGTGGGCCCCAAGAATCACTCCACTGGTGGACCCCAAGGAATCAACTCCCCTGGTGGGACCCAATAAATATCTCCACTGGTGGGCCCCAAGAATCATCTCCACTGGTGGTCCCCAAAAATCAGCTCCACTGGTGGACCCCAAGAATCAACTCCACTGGTGGGCCCCAAGAATCAACTCTACTGGTGACCCGAAGAACATACTCCACTGGTGACCCCAAGAATCAACCCCCACTGGTGGTCCCAAGACTCATCTCCACTGGTGGGCTCCAAGAATTAACTCCACTGGTGGCCCAAGAATCACTCCCTGGTGGGCCCAAGAATCAGCTCCGCTGGTGGGCCCCAAAATCTCTCCACTCTGGGGGGACCCCAAAAAATCAACTCCACTGGTGGGCCAAAAATCAGCTCCACTGGTTGGCCCCAAAGAATAAATCTCCACTGGTGGACCCCAAAAATCAATCCAACTGGTGGGACCCAAGAATCAACTCCACTGGGTGGCCCCAAGAATCATCTCCACTGGTGGACCCCAAGAATCAAACTCCACTGGTGGCCCAAAAATCAGCTCCACTGGTGGCCCCAATAATCTCTCCCACGGTGGAAACCCCAAGAATCGACACTGGTGGCCCCAAGAATCAACCTCCATGGTGGCCCCAAGAATCAACTCCACTGGGGGGCCTCAGAAATCATCTCCCCTAGTGGCCCCAAGAATTCATCTCCACTGGTGGACCCCAAAAATTTCAACCCCCACTGGTGACCCCAAAAATCAGCTCCACTGGGGGGCCCCAGAATCATCTCCACTGGTGGACCCCAAGAATAATCTCCACGGGTGGACCCAAGAATCAATTTCCACTGGTGGGCACCCAAGAATAAAGCTCCACTGGTGGCCCAAGAATAAACTCCACTGGTGGCCCCAAGAATCACTCCACTGGTGGCCCCAAGAAGTCAACTCCACTGGTGCCTCAAGAATCAACTCCACTGTGGCCCAAAAAAAATCAGCCAACTGGGGGCCCCAAAAATCATCTCCACTGGTCCCCCCCCAAAAACAACCCACGGGTGGGACCCAAAAATAAAACCCCACTGGGGGGGCCCCAAAAATCATCTCCACTGGGGACCCAAAACAACCCCACTGGGGGGCCCCAAAAAATCAGCTCCACTGGGGGTTTCCCAAAACACCCCCACTGGTAAAACCCCAAGAATCAACTCCACTGGGTGGGCCCCCAAGAATCACCTCCACTTGGCCCCAAAATCAACTCCACTGGGGCCAAGAATCATCTCCACTAGGGGCCCCAAAATCATCTCCACGGTGGCCCCCAAAGAATAAACTCCGGGGGCCCCCCAAAAAATCAGCTCATGGGGGGGCCCCAAAACATCCCCACTGGTGGACCCCAAGAATCTCGGGATCTGCAGTGCAGATATTCACTGTGGGACTACAACTCCCAGTGTGGTAACTATTCCAGTCCAGCCTCTTCCCCCCCCCTCCCCCTCTGTCCTAGATTCAGAAACCACACTTCAACTTATGGCTCTGCACTGCAGCTCCTGTAAAAAGTAAAAGACTCACCTGGCTGGGATTTGTAGTTCTTCGTTAATCGACACAGGTGCTGTCCTATTGGGACAGGAAAAAACCCTTATTTTCAGAGCTTACGGAAGGGGTTCCGGGGGTGTAGTAGCTTTGGGGGCAATGTACATGTACCGGGGGCCCTGCAGCCAAAGGGGGGCCAAAAAGGGGCCCTTCGCTACACATTGTAAATGGACGTGGACTAGGGGCCCCCCTTTCACTTTTGCACTGGGGCCCAGGAGCTGCAAGTTACACCCCTGAGGTTTCCTGGCTGTTTGCAGGGTTCCCTCCGCACCTTAATGATTGCTCTAATGGGAATACTCTTCCTGCTGCTGCCTAGAAACTCTGCACAGGTTAGATCTGGACCAAGCAGCAGTGCTCCCTGTATGTCAACTTGGCTTTATATGAAGTAGGTACTTGGTAAAAAAAAAGGGGGGGAAGTGATAGGTGTCCTTTAAAGAGAATCTCTCCCATTGACACTGCAGTCAAATTTTTGGGTGGCAAATTATAGCGTGGGAGGGGCTTATTCTGGTCTTTGGAGTCCAGTGGGTGGTCCTATCCTTTCTACATACAGCAATAGCAGAATAGTAAGATCGGCTACTGGAATCCTAAAGCCAAAATAAGCAGAGGTTTAGATCAATAAATTGCAAGCTCTTCTGAATCCTCTCTCACATGTTTTGTTCTAAATTTGGTGTCTGCAAATTGGACAGAATTTTTACCGTGATGGGGGTTCCCTTCAGGTCACAGATCACGTCATTTAACGACAACTTCTATTCATGGTGACCGGGTCCCATCCAATACTTGTTACTATTTGGTTCCCGTCACCTGGATTCGATATCCTCCTTGTGGCGTAGACTTGGACTGATAAGGTGCCACCTTGCCCACTGGGTAGAAAACGTGACACAACGCCTGAGGTCACCCAGGTCACCCATCCAATCCTCATGAGAACCCAATGCTACAACCCAGCAGTGACATCAATGTGGGATAATAAAGTTATCCAAAAAATCCTTCTCCAACTCTGAGCCCCCCGAGTGCCGCCCTCATACTGACCGCACTGTTTACAGTGTACAGGATCTCCGTTTGCAGAAGGGGGGGTGAACCCTGGGCAATTTAATTGAAATTTTAGGAATTCCCCATGCTTTGGTCAATTGAATCAGGGAGTATCCACCCATAAAACATACAAAGATAGCAGCTCCTTCATACACTTGTCTGGAGTGAGGGATGCACTGAACAATGCTGAGAACTTTGCCCAGAGGATTAGGTGGTAAGAAGTGGGAACCTGAGAGGTTCTGCATGCCGGCTAAAATTAACTGGTAACAACCCACCAAAACATGACCCACGCAAGTTCCTTCAGACTCTGGGCTGGTAAAGTGCTGCTTACACTTACACTCACCGGCCACTTTATTAGGTACACCTGTCCAACTGCTCGTTAACACTTAATTTCTAATCAGCCAATCACATGGCGGCAACTCAGTGCATTTAGGCATGTAGACATGGTCAAGACAATCTCCTGCAGTTCAAATCGAGCATCAGTATGGGGAAGAAAGGTGATTTGAGTGCATTTGAACGTGGCATGGTTGTTGGTGCCAGAAGTGCTGGTCTGAGTATTTCAGAAACTGCTGATCTCCGTGGATTTTCACGCACAACAATCTCTAGGGTTTACAGAGAATGGTCCGAAAAAGAAAAAACATCCAGTGAGCGGCAGTCCTGTGGGCGGAAATGCCTTGTTGATGCCAGAGGTCAAAGGAGAATGGGCAGACTGGTTCGAGCTGATAGAAAGGCAACAGTGACTCAAATAGCCACCCGTTGCAACCAAGGTAGGCAGAAGAGCATCTCTGAATGCACAGGACGGCCAATTTGAGGCAGATGGGCTACAGCAGCAGAGAAGACCACGCTGGGTGCCACTCCTTTCAGCTAAAGAACAGGAAACTGAGACTCCAATTTGCCCAAGCTCATCGAAATTGGACAGTAGAAGATTGGAAAAATGTTGCCTGGTCTGATGAGTCTCGATTTCTGCTGCGACATTCGGATGGTAGGGTCAGAATTGGCGTCAACAACATGAAAGCATGGATCCATCCTGCCTTGTATCAACGGTTCAGGCTGGTGGTGGTGGTGTCATGGTGTGGGGAATATTTTCTTGCCACTCTTTGGGCCCCTTGGTACCAATTGAGCATCGTTGCAACACCTTGTGGAATCTATGCCACGAAGAATTGAGGCAGTTCTGAAGGCAAAAGGGGGTCCAACCCGTTACTAGCATGGTGTACCTAATAAAGTGGCCGGTGAGTGTATATTGGGTTGCAAATTAGGCTACAGCTTGGCCAACACTTCCAGCGATTTGAAGCTTTTTTTTTTTTCCCCCTTGGGGCGGTTTTCCTACACTCCTACCCCCTTGTCCTAACAACCTTTTACACCCATATATTAGAAGCCCCTTTTTTGTGAAGAATAATGATTCCAATGGGGTTAAGGATAGGTCTATGGTAAAAGTTAGTAGTTCATAATGGCCCCATGGGGGGCAGATGTTTAGGGTCTTAGTTGCAGTAGAACCCAATCCCCTGAAAAAAACAAGAGTTATGAACCCGGTGACCTTAAACAGATTGTCTCACTACAAAGATCAGCTTTCAACATGTAGGGAATGGTAAATAAAGTTTTTTTCAAATATATTGCTTTGTTTATTTTGTTTGTTAAAGGAGAAAGAGAGATTTTATCTGCTTTTAGTCAAAAGGGTTTTCCTCTGGTTACTGACCAACTCCCTTCTTTCTCTTCTGTTTGTGTTATCTGGGAGCAGGAAGTGAACTCTCCACAGGTCGGCAGCTTGAGAACAGAATGTTTATCCTAAAAAAATGGAAATAAAGATTTTTTTTTTTAAATATATGTTTGTTTTTTTTGTTTTTTAAGGAATAAAAAATTTTTTTTTTTTCTGCTTAGTGCACACATTTTTCTCAGGTTACCGATTAATCTCCCTTCTTTTCTTTGTTTGTTTATCTGAGAGCAGGAGTGCCCTCCCCAAAGGTCGGCAGTTTAAAAAGGGGAGTGTGTTATCTTAAAAAAAAAAGGAGATGACTTTTTTTTGTTTGACTCTAAAAGCCTCTGCTTTAAGGGATAATTCTCCGCTCTTTGTCAGTGCAATTAAAGGGCGTAAATAGGAGAGATAGCTAATCACTGCTAAGAACCCCCCACACCCCGGCCCAGG
>JAODAL010047609.1:0-29742 GCA_025379985.1 Phyllomedusa bahiana | reverse complement strand
TGATCGACCATTTGCCACTTTTCAATTTCCCGCAATTTTCTCCCAGTGATCATCACGGGCTATACAGTGAAAAACACACACAAAAAGTAACCCCTTCATTCAAAGTCCCTTTCCCCTCACTCTATTGTTATAGCTTCTGACTTTAAAAAGACAGCTTGTAACTTCTTTTCCCCACATCTGAAATCCCATCCTATCCTAATAAAGCCTAAAAAATACTTAAAAATAAAAGGGTCTCCTTCAATCTAGGCCTTTTGGGAGGAGTCAAAAAGCGATATGGGCCACAAGGGGGGTTTCCCCAAAAACTGCAAATAAGGAGAATCATTATTAGTTGCGATTTCTTGGAAAATTACGGGGTTCCAATGAAAAATGAAAAAAAAATCGGAAATCTGCAAAAAAGTTACTTTTTTAAAAAATTTCACCTTCGTTTTCATTAATTTCGCGAAATACCTAAAGGGTTAATAAACTTCCTAAATGCTTTTTGACTATTTAAGGGGTGAGTTTCTGAAATGGAGTCATTTAGGGGGGGTTTTTTACATAAAAGCCCTCAAAACCACATAAAAAGGGGTCCTTTTTTTCCAAAAAATCGTTCGAAAATTTTTCCAAAAAATTTTAAAATTTGCACAAAATTTTAAAGGGCCCCCCAAATTTTAAAAAATAATAATTTTTTAAAAAATCAGCCAACACAAAGTAAACTATGGTAATATTCATATTTACTATTTTGTTTGGTGTGACATGTGTTTTGCACACAGAAATTTTTTAAACTTTAAAAAAGGAAAATTTTTTCCCAAAAATTTTCACAAAATTTCGATTTTTTTTTCACCTAAACAAGGATTTTTATCGACAAAAATTTTAATTGCTAAATTAAAGCAAAAATGTGTCACAAAAACAATCTCTAATCACATGGTAGGGAAAAATTTTGAAAATTTTTTTACAGATAAAGGGCAATGTCAGATTTGAAAAAAAAAAGGGGTTTGGGCCTAACGCCCAAAAAGGCTAGACCTTAAAAGGGGGTTAAACCTTCTTCCCACAATAAAAAAATCCGGGGAAAAGGAGTCTTTTTAACCACCATTTTAGTTTAACGGACATGACTATACCTGTCCTGGACCGCGTAGACCATTAAACCTGTCTACCCCCAAAAAAAAATGCCGGGAAAAAGGGGTCTTTGAACCCCATTTTAGTTGAACTGACATTAACTATATCTGTCCTGTCCCGGGCAGAATTGCCCATATAAACCGGGCCCAAAACCCCACAGTTTAAAAAAGTCCCGGGAAATAGGATTCTTTCAACCCCAAATTTTTAAAGTTTCACTGGACATAAAACTGTCCCTGCCCTTTTGGTAGCGCTTCCCCCCGTTTTGATTTCGGACCAATTCCCCCTTCACTTGGAAATACTGGCTTTTAACCTCCTGTTCCCCCCCAGGTCCCCCTTTTTCCCTTTTGGCCCTTTTTTTTCCTCTTTTTAACTCAACGTGCGGGGGGAAATTTGGTCTCTTTCTTTGTTCTCTGTCGTGCCCATACCCCCATGCCCTGAAAACCAACATCGGGTCAATTTTTCCCCTTTTACCTTCCCTTTTAAAAAAATTCAGGGGAAATTTTTTTTTTTTCCCCAAAAGGCTTTTTTCGTACATGCAATTTTTTTTAAGAAAAATTTTTTAAATTCAAAAAAAACACTTTTTTAAAATAAAAAGGGAAAACCCCCCAAACCAAATTTGCCCCCCTTGTTTCTCTTTTTTTACTTGTTTAAAAGGGTTCCCCTCAATACAGAAAAGATAGCTATTTTTAAAGATCTTGCAAAACAAGTCTTTTTTCAAATGGTCCATTTAACATGTCCTACCTTTTCCGTTTCTGACAGCACCATCACCCTTTTAGCCATTTTTAAAATTGTGAAAAAAAATTTGTCTGTTAGAAAACAAATTTTTTTTTAAAATGGGACCTGTAGTATAGCTGCTTTTCCCAAAGAAAAAATCCCCCCCAAAAAATTAAAAGAAATGACCCTTTTGAGCCCCTTTGGAAAATTTTGTGAAAACAAATTTTCTGTTAGAAAAAACATTTTTTTTTATAAAAGGACCTTAGTATAGTTTGAAATTTCAAAGAAAAATTCCCCCCAAAAAAATTCAAAGCTTTACCCTTGACCCATTTTGGGACAATTTTAAAGAACAAATTTCTTTTAAAAACAACTTTTTTTTTTTTTTTTATAATGGGACCTGTAGTATACTGCATTTCAAAGAAAAAACCCCCAAAAAATTCAAACCCAATCCCCTTGAGCCACTTTGGAAAATTTGGGAAAAAACAATGTCTGTTAAAACAACTTTTTTTTATAATAGGACCTGTAGTAAAATTTGCATTTCAAAGAAAAAATGCCCCCAAAAATTTCAAAGCTTTAACCCTTGACCACTTTCGCCCAATTGTGAAGAAAAATTTTTCCTTTTAAAAAAACAAAAAACATTTTTATAAAAGGACATGTGAAATGGGCGCTTTTTCAAACAAAATGCCCCCAAAAATTCAAAGCATAACCCCCTTTACCATTTTTGGGAAAAATTGGAAAAAAAATGCCCTTTTTGAAAAAAATTTTTTTTTTTTTTATAAAAGGACCTTAGTCTAGCGGGCCATTTAAACAAAATGCCCCCCAAAAATTCAAAGCATTACCCTTAGCCACTTGGACAATTGTGAAGAACAAATGTCCTGTTAAAACAACATTTTTTATAATAGACCAGTAGTATAAGCTGCATTTCGGAGCATAAAAAATGCCCCAAAAAATTCAAATCATGACCCCTATTAGGAGGCACTATGACCAATTGTGCAGAACAAATGTCTGTTAGAAACGAACATTTTTTTTTATAATAGGACCTGTAGTAAATAGCTGCACTTTTAAAGCAAAATGCCCCAAAAATTCTAAGCATGACCCTTGAGCCACTTTGACAATTATGAAGAACAAAGTCTGTTAGAAACAAAAACATTTTTATAATAGGACCTTGTATTATATAGCTGCATTTCAAAGTAAAAATTCCCCAAAATACCAAAACATGACCCCTTGAGCACTTTGGACAAGTTATGAAGAACAAATGTCTGTTAGAAACAACATTTTTTTATAATAGCCTGTAGTGATTGGCTGCATTTCTAACCAGTAGAAATACCACTTAGAAAGCCACATTTCTGTTCCAAAGGACCATGATTATTGCTTATCTCACAGCTACTGACCCCCCAAAAAATTTAATAGATATGACATCCACAGCCAATATTGAAAAATGTGAGGAAAATGGCTACCACTTAAAAGCCACAATTTCTGTTCCAAAGGGACCATGATTATTGCTGTATCTCACAGCTACATGACCCCAAAAATATAAAGATGGACTTCTCAGCCACTATTAAAATCAAAATTGTGAGGGAGAAATGCACTTAAAAAAGCACATTTCTGTTCCAAAGACAAATTATAGCTGTATCTACAGCAAGCATGACTCAATAAACCATTGACAATGCGAAAACATCTAAAGAAAAGTGAGTAAATGGAATACGTGTTTGTCATGAACCTTGCTGTCCTATACAGTCTACCTAACACAAAAACCAGCAAAAATATATTTCTGTTGGGAAAGAGAATAAAAAATTGAGTAAGAAATATCATTTAAAAAACATTTTTCCAAGAGGACCATTTCTGTTTGAAGAGGAATGTGAAGTAGACCCCGGCAACTATTCGGAGAACCTCTCAAATTGGGGCCACAAAACATCATCAGAGATCCAAGCCCTGATTCATCTTGATGAAAGTCAAACGATCCAAATTAAACTGTGGGAAAGCGGATGCGTTTGTCTAAATGACTCCTCCACTTTTGCTGAAGGTCCGCTCAGATTGACTGCTGGCTGCAGGCAAGGACAACACCTCTATGGCGTGGCGAGTGAGCTCGCCATTCGTCCATTTTTGGATACCCAAAGTCTATTGGGTCCGGAACACATACAAAAACATCGTGTTGGACGCAGATTATCCGTGCACCATAATCTTAAGCTGGTCCCCTCTGTGGTGTTGGATGTTGCCCTGCATTGCATGCGTTTGTGAGGTGGTAAACAAAGATTGCAGAGGTCACCCATAGGCTTCTGCCACCTTGCCCAGCTGCTGCGCCTAGCTAAACGGCTTACTGGCACTCTACTGCTGACAGTCGCTGATGTTGTTCCACCGTGACATTTGGGGAAGTGAAGCAACGCAAACAGATGTCTCCAGTTTGATCAATCAGACTTGGTCTCCACTTTCCTGTATTTACTCTCTATTGGGTGGGTGGAAGGAAAGTGGTGATTTGTTTGTACCGGGGATCCAGAGGGTGCCACCCAGTAACTGGTGTTCTTTTTGATGCCTTAATGCCGAGATCATGTTGGAGGAATGAGCAATCCCAAGCACGTCTTGTGAGAGATGGAGCCTTGATTTCCCAAGCCTCTTCGAGGGGCACAGCAAACTGACTTCCTCATCTTTCCTCCTCCGCCTCAAATTCGCGCCAACTTCTTTCCAGGCAGGGACGTCGGTAACGTCGGTGTCTAGGAATACCTCCTCCTCCTCCTCCGCTGCCAATCTGCACAGCTTCAAACACAGCCCTGACTTGCCTGAGTAATGATCACCCTGAGAGCCTGAATGCCCACCTTGCACTAGCTCTGGACCCCGAACCACTGCCTCATGAAGACCGATGAAATATTGTGAAACTGTCCGGCCCTTGTGATTTGACGGAGAGAGAGCTCCGTGTCCTGCAATCTGTGTCCGTCTCCTCCTCCGTCGCTGGCGGGACCTATTTGGTTTCAGAGTGTCCAACGATCATTTCCAGAACTAAGATACACCCCACATGCTCATGCCTGACAAGGCATTGTCGCAACTGACCATTTTGGTGGCTTCTAAAAACTGGCAAGGAATGGTGCAGACTCTCTTCACCTGCCTCCAACTCTCCGGTGCTCAACCACCCCGAGTCCGCACCGCTGCATGTCAGCCATGTGTCCACTCCTCACTTCGTACTGCGTAATGGCATTGCGCTGCAGCCAACAATCGCTGAGCAAGTGGAGGGTGGAATTCCAGTGTGTTTGCCACGTCAACAATGAGACGGTTGACGGGAGCCGAGCTACGTTGCAACAACCAGCGGACGAAGCATGTGGCGAACGGCGGAAGTTCCGAACTTAGACTTCGAGCCTTCCTCAGCAGGCATCCAACTCGGTAGCTCTTTAGAAATTTTCCTGGACCGACAAGTTCATGACATGTGCCAGCAAGGGATGGTGCTCCAGCCCAACCGATTCTTAAGGGCGCCACAGATTCGCCCGATATCGCACACACCGTTGCCTGGCACAAGGTTCTGGCACCCAGCCATCACCTCGTCTCTGCGAGAGCCATCCACACTCCTGCCCTGTGTGGGGACGGTCTGTGAGTGTGCTTCAAAAAGATTAATTAAACACGCCTGGTGTCTCTGGGCACGTGATGCCAACCAGAGGACCTTGGGGGAAGAAGAACCCAGCACCATCCGCGTTTTGAAGAAGCTGCGCCGAGCCTGAGAGCCACCGGTCACCCCCATAGACATCCACCCAGCACCCATGAGCTGTCACAAGATATAACGGCCTTGACGTGCTTACTAGTATCCATGTATCGTCAATGGACTTTTCCGCCACAGATGCAGACAACGCCCCTGAAATTTAGATGACAACCCATGCTGGCCAGGCAGGGAACGCGCCTTTTCTGGAAAAGAAATGCCTGCATCGGCATCTGGTATTGGGGCAGGCAAGCCAAGACAGTTCGGAACATTATCTGTGTCCACCATATGGAAAGGCAACATTTCCAAGCAAAAGCTGTCAATGCCGACATTCAGGCTTTTGGCTTTGGGAGGTTTGGGTTAAAGTGTTTTCTTCTGCATCCTAAACCTGGAAAGACAAAACTGGCTGTTAACTGGCCGCTGTAAACGGTCGTTGCAGGACATCAAACTGGCGGAGAGAAGGGTAGGATGGGTCACTGTGGTGCTGGTGGTACTCGGGCATGGTGAGGCAGAAAGCGAGGCTGATCCCTGATCATGACTGCTGAGAGACAGGGCATCTGAGGAAACGCTTGGTGGTGGCGGAGGAGAGGCGGAGACAGAGGGTGTGCAGTGGTGAAGCCGGCCGGTTTGGCCTTTTTGGCCGCAAGTGTAGCCTCCATGTTCAACTCATGCATTTCACTGCATTTGAATAGACATGTTGGTGGTGGTTAACCGAACCTAAGTTCATGCCTCTACTTATGCGATATACGGCAAAGGGCGGCATATGACAATCGCAGGGTGAATCAGAGGCTTGCTCAAAGAAGGCCCAGGCTTTGAGAGTCTGGACCTTTTTGACAGCGATAAGTCGATTGAGCGGTTTACGCGACCCGTGCTTGGCGGAATCCATATCACGGACTTCTGCGACCGCCCTCCTCCCTTTTTGAGGTGAAAACCCGTACTGACACTACCCCATCGTTTCCTCCTCGTCCAGCGATGATGCGCTCCCACAGCCCGCAAGCAAATTCTGCCGAAAAGACCACATGGATCGCACTTCCGTCATCATCATCATCAACACAGATTACTTCAGTCGTCCCTGGACGTTCGCATCCAGACTGCGGCTACAAGCAAGGGCACTGCAAGGCGTTGCCGACCGGCCCGCCATTATTGCCATTGACCGCCTTCCTTATCCTCTCTATGCAGCAGTAACTGGGCTCAGGCAGACGTAAATCATTCTCTTGACCTTTTAAACATGCCTTCTGACCCCAACCGCATTTTGGTCATCAAAGAGAGGTCTTCAACAATGGATTATCCACAGTGGTGGTACACGAGTTGACATTTTGGCTGCTTCATGTTTGGACGGATGCTGATGATGCTGATGACAGACATTTGTGGCCGTGACCTGGAGGACGAGGATAAGACTGCAGGATGCAGGTTGCATTAACAACTGAAGGACAGATTGGCGACGCTGTCGTTACCTGAGATTCACAGGGCCCTGACCCAGCGATGACAGGCCTGACGATCCTGCAACTGATATCCGCTGGCAGGCATGCTGTCGCCAGCACTGGAAGGAGCACCATCTCACGTACCCTCTACCTCCATGTGCTACCCCCCTCTTTGCTCGCTTACCCACCTGCATTTCGCCTCCATGTTCAAAATAAAAAATTTAGAAGGTATTGAATAGTTTTGGAAAGACTCTTAAAAAAAAGACGGTCAAATCACAGCTATTCTCAAATCCCTCTAATCAAAACAAAATTGCTGGATTCAAATTTAACCGCAAGGTTATTCGTATAATGCAAGATATTTTTGGCACCTTTCCATTCACCTGTGGTGACTATAAAATTTCTGGATTCAAATTTAAGTGCAAGGTGTCTAAAAAAAAATCTGGACTGTGCAAAAGTCAAAAAACCACGTATCTGTTATGAATTCGTATAATAACATAGAAATGTGTTATGGCACCTTCAATTCACCTGTGGTAGACCTATAAAAATACTGTATCAAATTTAAGGTGCAAGCTGCCTCAAAGAACAAAGCTTAGTGCGCAACCCAAATTCAAAAAACACGTATCTGTTATGTATTCGAATAATACAAGATATTTTTGGCACTTTCAATTCACCCTTGTGACTATAAAAATTCTGATTTCAAATTTAAGTGCAAGGTGTCTATCATCAAATCTGGACTGGAGCAAAAGTGCACAAAAACACTATCCTGTTATGTATTTACGTATGAAACAAGTATTTTTGGCACCTTTCAATCACCTGTGGTGACTATAAAATTGCGTGTACATTAAATTTAAGTGCAAGCTGCCTCAAAGAACAAAGCTGAAGCTGCGCCAAAGTCAAAAAAACCAACGTATTGTTTATGGTATTTTGTATACTAACAAGATATTTTTGGCACCTTTCCAATTCACCTGTGGTGACTATAAAATTTGCTGTATTCAAATTAAAGTCAAGCTGCCTCAAAGAACAAAGCTGTAGTGCGCCAAAGTCAAAAAACATGTATCTGTTATTATAGTATAATACGGAAGATATTTTTTGGCACCACTTTTCAATTCACCCTTTGGTACTATAAAATTGCTGGAGTTTCAAATTTAAAGTGCTAAGGTGTCTATCAACAAATCTAGACTGGGCAAAAGTGCAAAAAACACGTATCTGTTATGTATTCGTATAAAACAAGATTATTTTTGGCACCTTATCAAATCACCTGTGTGACTATATAAATTGCTATATTTCAAATTGATAAGTGCAAGCTGCCTCAATAACAAAACTGTAGTGCGCCAAAGTCAAAAAACAGGTACTGTTATGGTATTCGTATAAATACAAGGAAATTTTTGTCACCATTCAATTCACCTTTGGTGACTATAAAATTGCGATTGTCAGATTATAAATGCAAGCCTCCTCAATGACAAAGCTGAAAGTCGTCCAAAGAGGCAAAAAACACGTATCTGTTATGTAGATTCGTATAAATACAAGATATTTTTTGGCAACTCTACAATTCATCCTGTGGTGACTATAAATATGCTCGGATTCAAATTTAAGTACAAGGGGATATATCCAACAAAAGTGAATGGGCAAAAATTTAAAAATGAACACCTATCTGAAATTTATACTGATAATAAAAGTGGAGTTATTAGGCAACCTAACAAAGTAGACCTGGCAGTTTACCAGAAAAGATGTTATCCTAATATAAAGTCAGGCGTGTTGCCCAATATGCCAGGAAATATATCAAATAGAAAACAGTATAATAATAAAGCATAGCAGTGCAATGTCATACACTAAGTCTTGGTGAACTATATCAGTATTCTTTTACAAGAGCTTGTCTGTATTCGCACCGCGGGCAGGCCCCCCCTCTCTCAATCTTGTCCCCCTTGTGACTTAACAAGCGGTAGATGCTGCTAAAATTCCATAAGCTAACTACTAAAATCTTCCAATCCTCTAATCATAACTAAATTGTAAGGATCACTAGCTAATAGTAGAAGTTTCTGTCTCCTGGTGAAGAAATAGAATAATTTGCTGAGCTGTTGGATCACCTACTCAGAGCACTACTTTTGATACTCCTATAATTTGCTATGAACGCTGAGGTTTGTAGGAGACACTGAGGCTGAACAGGAAGGGCTGTTCTATTTAAAACGAGGTCCAATGTTTATTTTTCCAGCCAATCGCATCCATATACACATGCCCTTCATGACGTCGCACAACCCTTCTCACCCTGCTACTATTCTGTAAGCTGATTTGCTGGCCGCACAAATTGACAGGAAGGCACGGAAATGGCGCTCTCTTAAATAGATGATGCCACATAAAAATTGTAACCTAAATTATCGCATTATCTTAAAAAAATCCGATCACCATAGAAAACTGTGCCGATTTCAACATTGTCGATAATAAATAATCGCTTCAAACACTACTTATATTGGGGTGATCGGGGACGAATTAACACATCTACACGTGTAAAAAATTACCTTATAAAAACATGCAGGGAGGAGTGTAGTTGTAATGTTAATCACACTTGAAAAAAAAGCAAAATGAAAACAAAAAAAAAAAATAAATAAAACGTCTTTTTCCCTAAATTACATTCTGAAAACAAATTCAGTTAACCAAAAAATATCCTAAGTGCAGTCACTAAACAAAATAGCAAATTGCCACTTTCGTGAATCTGGTGGGTCAAACAGTTTAGGGGCATGCTGTGGACCCAGGACAGGTAAAGGTCAATGTCCAGTGAAACTAAAAAGGTGGTTGAAAACCTTCCTTACTGCTTTTATTCCGGCAGTTTATAAATGTGGGGGTCATGCCGGTTTGGGGCCTCAAATGGCTGTTGCCTCAGGAGCAGGTATAAATTCAATGTCCATGAAAACTAGAAATGTGGTTAGAAAGACTCCTAATTCCGGCATCTATTTAATTCTGGAGGGTCAGACAGGCTTTAATGGTCAATCTGTCGTACAGGACAGATATAGTAAATGTCCAGTTTCAACTAAAATGGTGGTTCACAGACTCCTTTTCATACCCACACTTTTCAATTGTGCGGGTCAGACCAGTTTAAATGGTCATTCTGCGGTTCAGGACAGGTATATTCAATGTTCCAGAATTTCAACTAAAATGGTGTTGAAAGACTCCACATTTTTCCCAGCACTTTTTTAGACTTATGGGTCAGAACAGTGTTAATGGTACATAAACAGCGGTACAGGACAGATATAGTTAATGACCATTTCAACTAAAATGGTGGTTGAAGAGACGCCTTTTGTTCCGTCACTTTTTAATCTGGGGTCATGCATGTTTTGGTGGTTCAATGCTGCGTACCAGGACAGGATATTCAATTCCAGTTTCAAGTAAAATGATGGTTCAAATCATAACTTGCCATCTGGCACTTTTTAATTTGTGGTCATGAAGGAGTTATAAGAGTCATGCGTGGTGCAAGACAGGTGATAGTGAATGGTCTTGATTGTTTTTCACTTTGGCTTTTTATAACCTAAAATAGTGTTGCCTATGACAGTAGCACTATCCATTTTGGGACTGTTGTGGATTTTATTTCCAGTTTCTTTCTCCATCCCTCTTTGGGTGTAAGAAATGAATGTGTTTTCCCTCTCGGAGCAAAGACTTTAATTGGGTCATAATTCCGCGTATAATCTATTATTCGATCTAATGTATTCGGATATCGTAATATGATAATGCCTGACTCTGACTCTCGACTTCTCGATGACCGATAGATCAACGTAATCACCATCACTACCCCCGTCAGCTGTTTTATTGGAATGACTGATTTTCAGTCACAGCATACACATACAGTAGTCACTTCTTTACATATAACTCATTAACATGATTTCTCAAAGGGTTGTTCTATGACAAGTTAATCAGACAGGACATAAAATTATAGTGAGAGTGAGGGTCTAACCTCTAAGACCTCAGCCATTACCAAGAATCAGGAATAGACAAACAAACCAACGCACCATTGCAAAGTCTCACAGTTTTTCCTACTTCCGGTAAACTAACAAAAACTAAATATACATCAAAATTGACATAAGCATTCATTACCAAGAACCATAAATGCTTAAAATTTATGCATAATAAA
The DNA here is from genome assembly GCA_025379985.1 of Phyllomedusa bahiana. Lineage (NCBI taxonomy): Eukaryota > Metazoa > Chordata > Amphibia > Anura > Hylidae > Phyllomedusa > Phyllomedusa bahiana. The sequence goes on along the minus strand of JAODAL010047609.1, from coordinate 18,722 downwards.
ATATGTTAAAACCTAAAATTCATATAAATTACAAATATTATTCACACACATTTCATCCCCTGCCGTTAACAGCCCAGTTGGAACTGGAAGGACTTACCCATCCACGCGAAAACTACAAAATTTGTATAACATCATTCTTAATCCGTATAGCACAACACAAAAACTGTGCAAAAATGCACGATTCATAACCAGTATTCAACTACATTAACCTATTACAAATACTAAATCACATACATTTTATACCTTGTCGCCAACGGTTTAACTGGAACCGAAAGTGGAGGTCTCTAAACTTGTTAACTGATTGTTGACTCATTTGACACACTATACGGAACACACCTTGTATCATAGTCAATATACAACCACATTAACATAATTTTTTTTTTTTTATATATATTCATTTAACCATTTAGGGACTAAAGAGTCCATTTTAAAGATCCCAAAATTTTCCCTACATTTTAAAGTTCTAAATTTATGAATATTATTAAAAGGGACTTGTTCAATAGGGAGTCATTTTATATTAAAAAAATCATGATTATGTTCAAGTGCTGTGTGCCTAGAGATACTATGTAGTGTGTAAAACAATGTGTGTTAATCCTTGTTCTGAGACACATAATCATTCTCCCAATATGTTGTAGCCTGCAGCTATATTCCAACAAATGTATAACGAAATCCGATCCACAATTCAAATATGTAGAAATTTTAAATTGTACACCAGTGGAATTGCTGCATAAGTTTGTAACCCCATGCCGAATGTTTAGGCAGCATTTATACTTTGAATGTTTTATATCAAAAGCTGCCCACATTTTTCATAGATTCCATTTTTTACATAGCATTGACTACAGGTGTAAATACATAATGTTTCATTTAGATCTTTTTAGAAGTAACCTATCCATTTTGTGAATCGCCTAATTCCACATAATTTCACTACAAGACGCTCACCGTCAAGGGGGAGTCCCTCAATCAGCCGGTTGGGTTTATCTGCTTAAATCTTCCTCTAGGGGGACTCACTCCCCCTGGAGGAAGCGTTAAGCAAAATGCACGTTGGGGTTCGGGCTCCTCTCCATACACAGGTTGGCTTATTGGGTAAGTATGTTTATATGTATTTTATATTTTTGAGTATGTATAATGTTCTTAGCCTACTATTTAATGGGCTATTACCTGTTGGTTTTTGAGGGTGTTTGCCTTTGTTTTTGATGGATGTCTGTGTATTGGTCTGTATTTGTAATTATTTTACTTTTGTGCAATTTTGTTTTATCACAAGGATTAACCCTCTTTTTAAACCTAAGAAGTTGTTTTTGTCGGTTTTTTTCAATTGCAAAAAGGAACAAAGTGGTGGAAAAGAGCAAGTGAAGATTTTCAATCTTTCAGAGAACTTTCTAAATGAAGCAGAAATTAGCCTGTTAGAGAAAAGGCTATCTTATTATCCTTCGTAAAAATCTATTTATTTTCAATTGTTTTAGATCTCAATACGTTTGTTCGCAAGCTTACTCTAACACGTTTTTTTGGCGATTAAAAACAGCTGGAAAAATCATAAAAACAACTGAGGAATATGAATTGGATCTTCTGGAAAATGTTGTGTCTGGGAATAATGGAAAAGAACCTGACCTATGCCCTTCTGCTATCCAGAAAGGTTTTAAACCTCCATCGGATTTGTATCTAGTAAATAGTGGAGGCCATTTTCTTTTTACACACAATTCTGGACAGACATAGATCAAAAAATATAACCCTTTTTTTTTTTAAAAAAACTGTAATTTTTTAATCAAAGAAAAAATGCTTTAAAAAAATTACTGAAAAAGAAAATTTTCATAAAAAGTTATGACAAAGGTGGCGAGATGTACATCCAAAATCAAAATTTATGATCAGGGAAAAAAATTTTTTTCAAAAACAATATTAAAACAAGAAATTGATTGAAGATCCTTCCAAGGATATAAAAAAATACGTATGATGAGTTGATATGTATAGCTTAAAAATGTTATCCAAAAATTAAATAAAAATCCTAACTGTGTAAAATCTGAGAATAGCAATTTATTATAATTTATTGACAAAAGTCCATATGGACATTAAAAAAAAAAAATCTCTCTGAAAGATCCGTCATTTTTTTATCCTATTAAGGAATAACTTTTTTTTGTTACACTTGGTAATGTATTAGCCTGCATGCCCTAACCGCATGCTTACTCTAGAGGTCTAAATCTCTAGTGCTTACTGTCAAACTATTCCACATGCTCTATTGGGTACTGGGATCCTGGTGACCCAATGAAGCCGGGAAAACCCCTTTGATCATGCCAGGGTCATTAATCACAGCAATTAAAGGGTTAAATGATGGGGATCAAAGACTTCTTTCAGTCCCTGCCATTCACAGAACTGCTATAGGAATGAAGCTGTTAACTACAGCTCTGTTCCTTGCTCCTCTGAAGGCAACAACATCTCTTGCCATCACTGTTGACAAAGAAGGCCATCGGCTCACTCTCAGTGGTTGGAGGGGCACAGAGTAAATAGTCCCGCATGTCAAGTTCTAAACGTATTTGAGTAGATTTCAATATTAGATAATTTGTTTGGTAGAACAAACCTGTGATCTTGACTGTGGCATCTAAATGAATGAAGATGGATGCCATGGCTGTAGAGTGGTTGCCAATGCAGCTGAAAGCCTAAGGAGGTTCTTTAAACGCCCTGATACTGCGCTTATGGGCAGGGATAAAAGAACACTTCTTTTTACACCTTTTGGATTTTTATATTTAAGAATAACAAATTTCAAAAACCCTTTTGCAAACCCTAGGAAATACAGTATAAGTTAAAAAACAAATTAAAAATATGATAAATAATAAAAAATGAAAATTACATATATTTGACGCATCCATTAAACTCCAACCTAATAAAATATAACAACATTTATCCTGTATGCGGAACACAGCAGAATACAAATAACATGTCAATTAAACTGAACAATGAACTTCATATAAACAAAACCCTCACAAAAGTACTGCAATTAAGTTTTTCACATTTCACCCCACTTAGAATTTTTGGAGGTTTACATAGTTACATAGTTTGTAAAGCGTCCATCCAGTTCAGCCTATTGTCCTATAGTTTTGATCCAGAGGAAGGCAAAAACCCCCATGAGGTATAAACCAATTGCCCTCATTTTAGGAAAAAAATTCCTTACCGACTCCAATCTGGCAATCACAATAAATCCCGGGATCAACAACCCTTCTCCGAAATCCTAGTCACTATAACTTGTTATATTATTACACTCTAGAAATGCATCCAGACTCTTTTTGAACTCTACTAGTGAATTCATCATGACGAATTCCTCTGACAGAAAGTTCCATAGTCTGACTGCTCTGACAGTAAATAATCCCTTTCTATGCTCATGTAGAAATGTTCTTTCCTCCAGGCATATAAGATGTCCTCTTGTTCTAGATACAATCCTGGATATAAATAGATCTTTGGAAAAATCTCAATATTGACCTTTGATATAGTTATACATATTTATTATGTCCCCTGGAGCCATCTTTTCTCTAAACTAAATAACCCTAATCTTGCTAATCTTTCTGGGTATTGCAGTGCACCAAGTCCTTTTATTATTTTTGATGCCCACCTTTGAACCTATTGACCAGTGACTTGCATAATAGGAGAATGATGTTCTCATCATGTGCCTCTATGCCCTTTTAAATACACCCCATAATCCTATTTGGCTTGCCAGCTTCTGCCTGACACTCACTTCTACAATTCAGTTTACTGTCCACTAGGATCCCCAAGTCCTTCTCCATGTCACTTTTACCCAGCTTTTTTCCATTTAACAAGTAAACATGGAATGTATTTTTCCTTCCCATGTGCATAACCTTGCATTTATTTGTGTTAAACCTCATCTGCCACTTCTATGCCCAGGCTTCCAACTTATCCAGATCCCTTTGTAATAAAACATTATCCTATAATGTGTGCAAAGATTGATATTCTACTGTGCAATTGACTGTGCAACTATCTAAGGGCATTGATAAATATATTAAAGAGAATAGGGCCAAGACTGACCGCTGTGGTACCCCACAAGTAACAGAGATCCAGTCTGAGTATGTACCGTTATTCACCACCCTTTGTTTTTTATCACTGAGCCAGTTACTTACCCACTTGCAAAAATTTTCCACCAGTCCAAGCATTCCCACTTTACTTACCAATGTTTTATGTGGCACAGTATCAAATGCTTTAGAAAAATCCAGCTATATGACATCAAATGCCTCACCCCAAGTAAAAATACTTTTTGTCCTGCAAAGAACAAGCCTTCATATGCCTATGTTGATGGAAAAATCTAAAATATATTGGCTCTTGGAAGGCAAGGAGGAAAAAATTAAGGGAATAACAACAAAAAAGATTTCAACATGTAGGGAATAGTAATTGAAGACTTTTTCTAAAATATTAGTCTTTTGATTTTACTTTAGCCAGGAAAGAAGAGTGATTTTATGTGATCTGAGTGCACACAGATTTTTTATGGTAACTCACCCATATATCTGCTACTTCATAAAAGCAGAGAGCAGGCAGTAAAGTCACCATGGTCAGAGAGCTCACTCTCTATCTATAGCAAGATTAGCATTTGTTTACAAATAATAATAATTTTTTTTACTGATTACTTACTCTCCCGTACTGATCTTTGTAATGCCTCAGCTTTTTACAGAGAAGCTAAATATACTAATCCTGATATAGAGCAACCCACAGACTGACAAAAGCAGACTGAGAGAAAAATTGGCTTTGACTGTGAAACTGCATGATTAGAAAACCTCTTTGAGGGCTTAAGACTTCTAGTCTGGCATTAAAGAGGCATTCACATCACACTGATTAGCTTCAAATATGTAGGCAACGGTAAATAAAGACCATCACCAAATACCTACACTATATAAAAAGACACATATGCATGTTTTTCTCACTATCTGACATGAAATCAGAATAAACCTTAAAACCTTTTTAGGTCAATTAAGATTACCAAACTTATTTATATTTGCCAAATACCGAAATAATGATAGAGAGAATTTTTAAGGCCTTTTTATTACTTTTTGTCAAAAGTTTACATACACTTCAATTAATATTTTTTTTAAAAAATTTGGGACACCCCAGTTTTGATGCCATGCTTTGGAAGCTTCGAGTTAAACATCTGAGTTAGAGACCATCTGGGATGTATTTTTTAAAAAACACCGAAACACACGATTCTGTGTAGAGCATAGGGGAAAGTCTAAAAAATCACCAAAGTATGAGGAAAAAATTGTGGACTTGCAAAAGTCGGATACCCTTTTGGGTACAAATCAGATACCTAAAGGGGCCCTTTTTCATCTGTGCAAACAATTATATGCAATTACAAAAAAAGATGTGAATCCCCAGCCATCATACCTTTCAGGAAGGAGATGGGTTCTGTGTCTCAGAGATGAACGTGTTTTGGTTCGATATGTGAATATCAAACCCCAAAAAAAAAAAAAAAACCTTGCGAAGATGCTTGCGGAACCTGGTAAGATTTTCTCATTATCCACAGTGAAAAAGGTATGACAACAGGGGTGAAAGGCCAAACGGCCCGGAAGGAGGGTTCTACAAGAAACTATAAAAAACCGATTACTGTTTGAAAATGCACTCAGGAACAAAGACCTACATTTTTGGAGACATGTCCTGTGGTGTGATGAAACTGTTTGACCATAATGACCATCGTTATGTTGGAGATAAAAGGTAGAAGCTTGGAAACATAAGAACACATCCCAAAATTTAAACACGGGGGGTGGCAGCATCATGTTGTGGGGTTGTTTTGCACAAGGGGACTGGTCACTTCAAAAAAGATGGATCATAGGAAAGAAGATTATGTGGCAATCCTGAAGCAACATCTCAAGACATCAGTCAGGAAGATAAAGCTTGTGCGGAAATGGGTCTTCCAAATCGGACAATGAGCCAAAGCATACTGCCAAACTGCATACAAAGTGGCTTAAGGATAACCAGGTCAATGTTTTGGAGTAGCCATAACAAAACCCTGATCTCAATCCTATTGAAAATGTATGGGCAAAGCTGAAAAGGCAGGTGTGAGCAAGGCCACCTGCAAACATGGCTCAGTTACACCAGTTCTGTCAGGAGGAACGGGCCAAACTTCCTACCAACTATTGTAAGAAGCTTGTGGAATGAGATCCAAAACATATCACCCAAGTCACACAGTTTAAGGGAAATGCTACCAAATACTAAAGAAATGTATGTAAACTTTTGACTTTGCAGAAAGTAATAAAAATAGAAAATTCTCTCTCTCATTATTCTGGCATTTGGCAAATATAAATAATTTTGGTAATTCTAATTGATCTAAAACATGTAAGGTTTATTCTGATTTCATGTCAGATAGTTAGAAAAACATGCACATGTCTCCTTTTATATAGTGTATATAAATTCAGATAGATATATTTAAAAATGAAGTGAAGTGACACTGATTACTTTTAGAATGACCTGTGACCTGTCAATCTTTGAAGTTGAATTACTGGAAGCAAGAAAGAGAGGCAAGCATCGGTAATTGTAATTTCAGTGGTTAGCACCTACTATAAGTTGTCTAAAAGAGGACAAGTTCTTAATAGGTGAAAGGGTCAAGGGTAGTTACTAAGTGACTGTAATGGACATGCGGGCATCAGAACTGAGCCATGAAAGAAGGTGGAATGATGAATTGAAATACATTTTCTTTTACATAATGTGGTTGAACAGATCTGCCTGTATATTTATATACAACATATATAATGCAAAAAAGTAAATTAAATGTGTGCAAATCTGCTGCCAGTACAATGCAAAAGCAAACATAAAAATGAGCAGCATTGCGCAGGGACGAAGACACATGCTAACGTAATATGTTTTATTGTATTTTGCATCACTGGTATAAGTACTGTACTTGTAATAAATTTGAGGTACTTAGCACATTGCTTTGATCAAATAGAGTGAGCCCATCCTCAGAGGGTCCAAACACTATACACGTATATATCAGGAGACCTACCCTTTGCCTAGTCCTGCAATCTGAACTCAGGATATATAGAAACCAGCTTTTTTCTATACCAATTAACAGACTTGCCTTTAACTGGTGAAGGACCAGTTTTTAGAGACTTCCATCTAATAGCAAATTATACTTCCTTTGGTTTTCAGAACTGCAGCACTTATCATAGCTTAACATAGCTTAATAGAGCTTAACACTAGGAGCTTCATGTATGAAAACTGTTAAAGTGTAAGACTTTGTTGCCCATAGCAACCACTCAGAGCTCCCTTTTCATTTCATATAGTGCTCTGAAAAAATGAAAGGAGAGCCCTGATTGGTTGCTATGAGCAACAAAGAAAGTCTTACACCTTGACAGTTTTCATACATAAAGCCCTAGGTGGTGAAATAGTTTTGCAGGACTATTGGCCCAGACAGACAGGACAGATTCCTGCAGTTACTACAAATTAGATAGAGGTGGTGATAAGCTCTGAAAAGCATATTCTAGCACATAACAAAGATAATATGTAGAATTAAAAACTGGGGAAGCAAGGAAAACCTGCTGTCATTAATTAATCAATGATTATACAACCATATGGCTAGATCTAATTTTTGCAATCTTACTGGTGTGTATCAACTGCTTTGTATGAACAGATCAACTAAAGGTACATCCACACGGCATGGTGTTTCAGTTGATTTTTCAGTTGGTTTTCGGATTCTGAAACTGCCTGAAAACTGTCAACAAACCCCACAGACTCCAATAGAAAATCTGAGTTGAAGTCTACACAGCTCAGATTTTCTTATTATTAAATTCAAATCCGAAGACCGTCTAAAAAACTTGGAACATGTACATTATTCTGCCTGGTTTTAAGGCGGAAATTGTACTGTTCAATGTAATAGGCGAAAGACCAGATCTGCAAACTGCAGCCAGAAACTGTACCAACAGAACCTTTAAAAAATAAAAATAAAATACTGTCTGGATTTTAAATCAAAATTCAACCGATATTTTGCATATGTCATATGGCATACACAAACTAATCTGTATCTGTGATTCTTACTCAGTGGGGAGCCTAATGTTGCCTGTTTTAATTGGAACTTAGCATGTAATCTGAAACAAACTCACTGCTGTTCATGACCTGTTCCTCTCTAAGTCCCTCAACCTGCTAGCTTTCACAGAAACTTGGCTAAAGACACGGATTGCCTTGCTGCTCTCACCTAGAGAGGCCTATACTTCACTCACACCCACAGACCTGAGAACAGGCAGGGCAGAGGAGTTGGCATACTTCTTTCTTCACACTGCACTTACCAGGTCATTCCTCCTGGACCATCCCTCACTTACTCCTCCTTTGAGGTGCACACCCTCAGACTCTTTTGGCCATGTTCTCTTAGAGTCGTGGTTGTGTACAGATCCCCCTTCTCGCCCCACCAGTTTCTGGATTATTTTGCTGCCTGACTTCCACACTTCTTCTTGAAAGTCAAAGCTATCTTCAGACTTTCTCCACTACAAGTTCATGCTCAGGATTTATCACACTGCCCTTCACTGTGCTAAACAAAAAAATTTCACCTTCCTTGTCTCAACATTACACAACAACCCAAAATGACTGTTTGACACTTTTCACTCCCTCCTTAGACCTAAAGCTCATGCCCCGGTCACTGACCTCTGTGCTGAAGACCTGGACACTCATTTTAAAGACAAAATTGACAGGATCTGGCAAAACATCTCATCTCAAACCCCAAGTAATACCCACCCCGCCCCCTCCCGCACGTCCTCTAGTCTGCTCTCAGCCCTTGACCCGACAACAGAAGAAGAAGTATCCAGGCTTCTCTTGTCTGCATGCCCCACTACCAGCTCTAATGACCCCGTTCCCTCCCACGTTGTCCAATCTATTTCTCCAGCGGTCATCTCTCACCTAACTGCAATTTGTAACCTCTCTTTCCACTGGGATCTTTCCATCTTCATTTAAACACACTGTTAGAACCCCTTAACTGAAAAAGCCCACTCTGGACTCTTCCTCTTGTGCTAACTACTGACCAGTCTTTAACCTTCCCTTCATTTCTAAACTTCTGGAATGCTTGGTCTACTTTCGCCTAATCCTCTATCTCTCTAGTAACTCTTTTCTTGATCCTCTACAATCAGGTTTCCACATTTTACACTCCACAGAAACTGCTATAGCTAAAATCTCTAATGACCTCCTTACTGCTAAATCTCAGGGCAACTACTCGTTGTTGCGTCTTCTGGATCTCTCTGCAGTGTTTGACATTGAAGATTATCAACTTCTCCTCAGCATGCTCAGTGCCATTGACCTCTAGAACACTGCACTCTCTTGCTTCTCATCCTACCTCTCTGACCACTTCTTCAGTGTCTCATTTGCAGGTTCTACTTCTTCTCCTCTCCCTCTTGCTTTTGGGGTTCCACAAGGATCGGTTCTTGGTCCTCTCTTCTTTTCAATTAAAACCGCCCCCATTGGACAAACCATCATCAGGTTTGGTTTTCAGTACCATCTCTATGCTGATGACACTCAATTATACGCCTCTTCCCATAACATCACTCCTGCCCTGCTATAAAACCCCAGTGATTGTCTGTCTGCTGTCTCTGACATAATATTCTCCCTCTATCTTAAACTAAACCTCACTAAAGCTGAACTACCGTCTACTTATCGACCCCAACCTGCTATATCTGTTTCAGTGTGTGGTATCACCATAAACTCTAGGCAGCAGGCCCGCTGTCTTGGGATTATACTACATTCTGAGCTGTCTTTCACCCTTTATATCCAATTCCTTGCCCCCTCCTGCCACCTGCACCTTAAGAACATCTCCAGAATCTGTCCTTTTCTCACTGTGGAAACAACTGAAACTCTCATTGTTGCTCTTATTCTTTCCCGTCTTGACTACTGTAACTCCTTGCTTATCAGTCTTCCACTCTGCAAACTCCCCCCTCTTCAGTCTTTTCTGAATACAGCAGCCAGATTCATCTTTCTTTCCAGCCACTATACTTATGCCTCTACCCTGTATCAATCACTGCACTGGTTTCCCAATCAGTTTAAGACACAACATAAACTAATCACTCTCATCCATAAAGCTCTCCACAGCGCTGCTCCCCTCTACATCTCCTCACTCATCTATGTCTACCACTCTGCTGCTGATATCAGATTACATTCCTCAGTCATACGAACCTTCCATGCCCATTTTCAAGATTTCACATGTGCGCCAATTCTCTGGAACATGCTACTGTGTGCAATCAGGCACACACGTAACCCTCACGGTTTTAAGAGGACCCTGGGAATACATATTCTCAGTCTGGCCTGCCACAATCCCTTAATGCTTACCCCCCACTCTCTAGCATACATATTTCTATCACTCCCTACACTTTGACACTTGTATATGCATGTACTGTCTGGGTGGCAGGTTCATTAAATTTTTAGGTAAATCACCCCATATTTATGTAACATAGCTGGACCATTGTAAACCTAGCACTTCTCACCCTTCGTCTCACCCATAAACCCTAATAGATTGTAAGATCTTGCGAGCAGGAGCCTCATGACTTGTGTGTCTGTAAGTAGCTTTTCACTGTATAATGTCTGTCTTTTTGTGTGTACTTATACCCTCCAAATTGTAAAGTGCTGCATAATATGTTGGTGCTATATAAATAAGGATTATTATCATTGTTATTATAGTCACAAAATAGGAGTGTGAATGCTTTGTAGAATAACCTTGTATTGGATCGTTATAAGTTATAACCTTCAATATAAATTACTTAGTACATAATTGTATGTAGGATATAAACCAGTTTATACCAGTATGCAGAAAAGACACATATGTTCAAGCAAACCAGTACCATGCTCTGTACTGATGAGGGATAAGAACCTTAAAACAGCTGTTCACTGATGCAAATTCCTTTTTGGAGAATACTTTGGTTTGGCTTGCATCCTTTGTCATGTTAGTGTATGTTCACAGGATATTTTTGTGGGCCGTATTTCAGAGTGTAATTATGCTGCAATATGCTCGAAGTATGGCCCGCAAATACGGTAATTCATAGCTCTCAATGAGAACTATGATTACCTGCCATTTTCCCCTGCCATGTCATTTAATGTCACTTCTTCCTGCTGCTTACGCAATGGGGAAAACGAGAGTGGATGTAGGCTGGGCCAGTGCATTTTAGAAGTATGCACTGGTGAGCGCGTACTTCTAAAACAACTGCCGTATAGCGCCACACACAGTATGTGCCGATATACACCAGGTACACACTGTGTGAACATACCTTTACAAAGCTTTTACATGGGTTGGCATTGCTTGACAGGAAAACCTTCTAAAGGTGACACTAAGGAGACAGTTATCTTCCTTTAAGTGAAGAGCTAGTTTGCCTAGTTTCAACCATGAAGCATTAATATCCATCAACTATAGTATATGTAATAGATTTATGATAGTAGTACAAATAGTTAACTTTAAAATTTTGAATCTATATACCTTCTGCTATAGGAAAAAATGGAACAAAACACTGAAATAGACTGTGTGTATAGAGAATAACACATTCATGCCTCAGTAATAATTGATTATTCCACTAGTTGTAACCTATTGATACTGAAAGTATCTGTACCATGAGCCTATTTTTTCAATTTTCAGTAGCTTGATCAGTCAAAAGTATAGTGTGACTGATCTGTCTTATAATTCACTGACCCAATAGGTTTTAATAACCTAAAGATGTAAAGCTATTATTGTGGAAAGCACTTACACACTGACCCCAATACTTCAGAAACATGAACAAAGATTTACTGATTTATAAAAAGAAAAAAATAAAGAGCAGAGAAAGGGAAAACTCATTTTAAGTTGGTTATATATTTAAACATCTTAGAATTCAAGCCTGTATGCATTTGTGTTATAAATTTAAGTGTTGTGAAGGAACATAGAAGTTTCTCTGTTGTTGGAAAAAATGTAAGCTTCCATTTTCACAGTCTAATATATATATATATATATATACAAAAAAGTGAAATTTGTGAAAATTTACCCTCCTTTTGCCTTTCATTTCTGTGAAACACCTAGAGGGTTAACAAACTTCCCGACTGCTGTTTTGCATACATTAACAGGTTTCGTTTCTTAGATGGAGTCATTTATGGGGGTGTCTAACATAAAGGCCCTTCAAGGCCCTGTCAGACTTGGACTGGTCTCTAAAAAAATCTGTGTTGCACAAGACTCCTAATGTTGTAAAAAATTAGAAGACATTTACAAAATGATGCCAACATAAAGTTAACATATGGTTTATGCTAGTTATAAACTATTTTGTGTGGTATAGCTATCTGTGTTATGCACAGAAATGTTTTAATTTAGAAAAAATGGCTAATTTTTCTAAATTTTCATGTCATTTTGATATTCTTCATAAATAAACAATGATTGTATGGACCATAAATTTATTACTAACTTACAGCACAATGCAGGGCCATAACTACAGGTAGGCAACCGCCTATGGCGCCACTTCAACCCAGGCAGAAAAGGGTACACAATGAAGTATGAAGTGGGCTGAATTTTTCATGGAGGGGGTCGCTATATGTCTTATTTTTCTAGGGCTCCAGAATACCTTGTCCCAGTCCTGGCACAATGAGTCTTGAGAAAACAATGTCTAAATCAAATCTATAGGTAAAAGGATAGAAAATGTATTCCTATATAAAGTGACACATGTCAAATTTGAAAAATGGGGCTGCGTATTTTGGTCCAAAACTGACTGTGTTTTGAAGGAGTTGATATCTACTAATATCTAATTTTTTAATGTGTGCAGACTTCCAAGGGTATTTAAACATACTGGTAAATGTTTGGAGATCTGTAGTTATATCTGTAAAATCTTTGTTTGGTATCAGTAAATATATTACACTTGCATTCATAAGAGTTCATAGATTTGGAATAGGAGACAAGCAATTTATGTTGCTATGACAAAGTGCACTCAGTTTTAATTAGTGTTTTTACATGTTTAAGCCCAACAAAGAAGTTTTATTCAAGGGATACGTGAATACATTCAATTAGTCTGTGCTCCAGGAAACATCTGCCATGTGATAACCAGGCACATTTAGAAGAGCTAACTATTTACTTTTGATGAACAACATACTTTCTGAGTCTGCAGACAATGGGAGTTAGAGTTCTAGAAAGCCATTGCCATCTGTAGTCAGAACATAACACATACAAAGTAACTGTTATTAGTCATGAAATGGAAAGCTTGAATGGGGGTATTTCCATCTCATTGATTAGCTTTAAACATGTAAAGGTAAATAAACATTATTAAAAAAGTTTGTCCTGATATTGCTTCATTCCAGAGCTGTTTCTATTTCTTGCTTGCTTACAGATGCTGTCCTAGGGTAACAACCACCTCTCTAGGACTTGCTCCATGCAGTGTTTTATTAGCTTATTGAATGAAATTTTAAGTTAGAGGGAGAGCTAAGTACCCATCTGTTGTTACATCAGGTCTACAGTAATACTGTTATGGTTGTTTATAAATACAAAGATAACAGTTCATCTTGGCAGCAAACACATTTTCTCTCACACTGCAAGCTTTCTCTCATGACAGTTACAACTCTGCTAACTCAGAGTTATAGCCAGATATCTTGCTTGTACAAATTTTTTTTTATGAACCCCTTCATCAGCAATGTCCATATAATAGGCAGAGCCAGGAATAGGATATAGAAAAGCTGCAATATCAATTAATGCTGTGGATCCGCTCAGAGCCTGTACAGGAGTTGGGAGCCTAAAGTTGGCTGTAAAGAGCAGTTTCTTTAATAACATCCATATTGGAACACTCCTTAATTGTGTTTTTTAAGCAATAGAATACATTCAAAAGTATAATTTCTTACCATGTAATTGGCTTTTTTTTCTTTGAAGTCTCACCAGGGTTGCCAGTTGATTGTTTTAGGGATTTTTCCACCTTTAAAATGTTACTCTAGAAAATATTAGTGGCCTTATGTATGAAAAGTGTCTAGGTGTAAGACTTTTTTTGTTGCTCATAGCAACTAATCAGATCGCCCGTTTCATTTCATATCATGCTCTGAAAAAATTAAGGAGAGCTCTGATAAGTTGCTATGGGCAACAATAAAAGTCTTAGACCTAGACAGTTTTCATATATGTTCCTTAAGTGTGCACCACCATCATGATCAGACGACGTATTTGCGGGGAGTACTTTGGCACATAACTGCGCTGAAATGTGCCGAAGTACACCCCACAAATACGGTAGTGCTATGATTTTCTGGCATATTTCCCAGAATGCGTACTGTGCGTCCGTAAAAAGAAGGGACATGTCACTTCTTTCTGTTGCTGATGAGCCAGGGAAAACGGAGCTGAATGGGAGCACTGTTGGCCAGTGTGTACTTTCAACAGCAGGCATAAAGCGGCACGCATAAGTATGTGCCGCTATACACCGTATGAACCCGGCCATAAGAGATAATAGATATAATTGATTTGTCTTTCTTATTAGAAGTGTGAAGCTGAGCCCACTACGTACATGCTTGTTGTCAGATCTTCACTACAACTAAAACTCTCCCCAAACCAATAGCAGCTGTGATGTCTGATAAAAAAAAATTATTGGTATCAAAGTAAGGGTGCTTTCACACAGCGCAGTTTTGATGCAGTTTTAACTGCACTCCAATTAAACTGCATTATTACCAACAACCTTTTTTCACTTATCTAAACTGTTTGGAAAGTGAGTAATCAGTTAGTGTGTTTATACCCACAAGACTTCAAACACAGTAATTGATTACTTACGTGAAACACCTTTCTGAACAATTTAGGCAACTGAAAGAAGCTACTGGTGATAAAGGCAGTTTAAGTTAAAACTGCACCAAAACTGGACTGTGTGAAAGCTCCCTAAAGGATACAGGGACAGCTTTTTTTCTTTTTTCTTTTTTTAATAGTAGTAAAACATAAAACAACAAAATATATCAATCTGGTATCACTATAAACATACTGACCCACAAGTTTTAACATTGGTCCATAAAAGCTAAATGTAAAAAAAAAATGGGTTTTTCATATTCCAACCCACACATATTATTTTTTTTTGTTTTCCGATACATCATTTTGTACATCAAGTTATATAGTAAAAAGGCAACTTGTTTTGGAAATGTTGATAGGGATTTTTTTACTATAGATTTTTTTTTTAAATGTTTATAATTATTTATTTATTTTTTCATTTTACTATCATTTGTAGTCCTCTATGGTCTAAAAGGCGAACATTCATGACAGATTTGGGGTCCTTAATTATGATCCCCTGTGACTATAGCGACTGAACCGCATCCCATTAGGGTCCTTTCACATGGTGCGGTTTTTGGTGCATTTTATATGTGTTTTTTGGATGCATTTTTTGTGAAGGAAGGCACAACAATTAATGCTATACATTGTTGCACAAAAAACGCATCCAAAAAAACGCATCAAAAACGCACCGAAACCGCACAGTGTGAAAGCACCCTTACTGTGTAATGGAGAGACTCGTCACACCCCTTTTTAACAACTTATGTTGCAGATGCAGTGACCATGGAATGTAAGTAGTTAAAGAGAGCAGACCACTCCAGGTTGCTAATAGGAGGAAACAGCTGTAACAAACTGCCAGAACTGCAATATTTGCTAATGATGCAAAATCTTTAAAATAATCAGAAAAGGAAAATAGAAAATTACAGAGGGATTTAGGAAAGTTGGAGACTTGGGTAGAGAAATAGCAAATTAAGTTTATTGTGAATTAATGTAAGATCATGCACTTGGGCTGAAGAAAGAAACAGTGTAATCATGAAACATAACCTGTTACTTGGTAAAAATACAGCTGAAAAAGACTTGAGGATATTGCTAGACTTAAAGGGGATGTATCGCTTCCTTAGTTCGGCTGATTCACACTGCTCTCAGCTTCTCAACTCTGGAGATGCAGGGGCGTTTCTTCCCCTCCCAGTAGGGTGACATCATCCCCCCTGCACTGTGCATGCTGGCTCCCGAGACTCTCCCCCACCCCTCTCTGCCTGAATCCACATGTCACTGTGTCTTTCCCTATCAGTCTTATTTTGTAAGAGCTGTATACATACCACAGGCTGCATTCAATCTAGTCTGAGCAACGGAACTCTTCTCCTGTCACAGCTGGAGATGTGTTACAGCTTTCTACGAACAGCACAGATCACACTTCTATGCAGGAGAGTTCGGCACCGGGACAAAACTGTTATGTTTCTCATTGTAGAATCTGTTGCAGTCTGTTTCTGCTGGGTGTGGAGAGAGAAAATGCTACGGCCCCTAACTCTGAGTCAGGCAGGGATCGACACAAATTGTGCTATTTCCTGATTGTGTAAGCCCTTCAGTGTAATTCTGTTTCGTCTGCCTATATAAAGTGAAAATGTGACGATCCCTTACTCTGAGTGACAGACACAGCTCCGTGAATCGACCGGAGGCTGTACAGAATGTAAATGAGCTCTCAGCTAGTGAAATGCAAGGAGGAGGGATCCGGAGGGATTCGACCAGCACTGGATATCAGAGTAAACAAAAACACAAGATAAGGAATACTGTGAATACAAGACAACTTTGATAATGTCGTCCAATTGCAAAGTTGCTTGTTTTCACTGTCCCCTTATTCTGAAGACCATTTAATGAAATGATAAAACCCCTTTAAGTGTTAAATTTAGTGATCAATGCCAGGCAGCTGCTGCCAAGACAAATAAAATCATGGGTTGCATTAAAAGAGGCATAAATGCTCAAGACATGAATATAGATATACCTCTATACATATCACTAGTGAGGCCACATATGAAATGTTGCTTACAGTTTCAGGTGCCACAGAATAAAAAGAACACAGCTGAGTTAGAGAGGGTACAAAATATATGCAGGCTTTAGATAGATAGATAGATAGATAGATAGATAGATAGATAGATAGATAGATAGATAGATAGATAGATAGATAGATAGATAGATAGATAGATAGATAGATAGATAGATATGAGATAGATAGATATGAGATAGATAGATATGAGATAGATAGATAGATATATAGATAGATAGATAGATAGATAGATAGATAGATATGGGATAGATATTAGATAGATAGATAGATAGATAGATAGATATATAGATAGATAATGGATGGATGGATGGATGGATGGATGGATGGATGGATGGATGGATAGATAGATAGATAGATAGATAGATAGATAGATAGATAGATAGATAGATAGATAGATAGATAGATATGAGATAGATAGATAGATATCGCTGATCAGGTGAAGTAACACTGATTACTTTCATAATGACCTATGACCTCTCAATCCTTGAAGTTGAATTACTTGGAAACATGAAAGAGAGGCAAGCACAAGTAATTGCAGTGGTTAACACCTACTATAAGTTGTCTAAAAGAGAACAAATGGTTAATAGGTGAAAGGGTCAAGGGTAGTTGCTATGTGATAATGGACATGTGAGCATGATAATTGGACCAAGAAGCCATGAAAGAAGGTGGAATGATGAATTGAAATACATTTTCTTTCACATAATGTGTATGAACAGATGTGCCTGCATATACATATAGAGCAAATATAGTGCAAAAAAAATAAATTAAATGTGTGCAAATCTGCTGCCAGTACAATGCAAAAAACAAAAAAAAAAAAGACACAAATTTCCAGGGGCGAAGAAAACATGCTAACGTAATATGTTTTTTGTATTTTTTCAAACACTGGGATAAAATACTGTCTTGTAATACATTTTTAGGGACTTAACACATTTTTTTTATCAAAAAAGATACCCAAACCTCAAGGGTCCCTACACTAACAGTATACAATTTTTAAAAAGGGGATCTTTCCCTTTTCCTAGGGCCTCAATCTGAAAACCCGGGTAATAGAAACCATTTTTTTTTCTAAAAAAAAATTTTTTTTTTAAAAGACCTTCCCCTTTAAAAGGGGCCTTACACACGCCTTTTTTGCAAGGGGTGGATTTTTTGGCCGTTTTTGCACCCATTTTGCGCGCCAAAACCTGAAATCCAAAAACCCGCCATTATGGTAATCCACAGTTCTCTAAGAGGGAAATTTGGGTTCCGTTTTCTCCTCCCCCTCAGCGAATACGACGGGGCGGGGAAAAAATGAAAATGCACAAATCCCCAAAAATAAATTTAAACCCCAGCAAAACGGGAGGATGAAAAAGTTTTAAAAATTGAATTTTTTTTCAACAAAAAAGAATTTTAACAATTTTTGGGTTTTCAGAGTGGGATACTTTTCCCTACAAAAAATAAGTGATCATTTTTTTATCCCTATATAAACAAAATAGTATAAAGGCTTGAAAAAACTTGTCAAATTTGGGAAATTTCGGGTGACCTTTCGCCCTTTTTTACCCGGGGCACCCCTTTTAAATATAAAGAAACAAATATGTAAGGACACTGATACTTTGTCAAAGGAAGGGGACAATGATCCCTAGGACCGCTTTGGGGGGGATAAGCCCTTTTGGGGTGGAAGGGAAAAAAAAATTGGGGGGGAATAGCGGGCCGGGGAGTGGAGGACGGGGGGTGGGAAACATCTATAATTTTATTTTTACACACACAAAAACTGGGCCCCATATAGTGCCCATCCTCACAGTCACACCAAGCACTTTTAAAAATATGATAAATGTATATACTCTGGGGGAGAAAACATATATAGGGGACTATTAATTTTAAAATATATATAAATATATCATATATAATATATAAATATATAAAAAATATTTAAATAATCATTTCAGAGTTGACATATAATTTTTAGGGGCCCCTACATATGTGAAGAATTTAGGGGAGGGGGGGGGTACCTTTGGGGCT
>JAODAL010047608.1:0-29745 GCA_025379985.1 Phyllomedusa bahiana | reverse complement strand
TATCCATTTGTGGAAAATGAAAACGACTTTGTCCCCCTTTTGGAAATCAGATTAATCCAAACCCTAAATTCCAGCATTGCAAGAAACCCCCAATTTTACACGGACCCCGTATTCTGTATAGTTTTCCGTACAGCAAAAAGACAGTTTGTACTGGTCAATACAGAAAAAAGTTCCAAAGTATTCGGGGTTATGAAACCATGCTTTAAAGGGGGGCTTCAAAAATACCTTAAAAATTAAACTAAAAGTCACCTATTATTTACTTTTCTTCCATAAATCAACTAAAAGGGGAAGATAAGACTTTTTGAAATCCCTTTTATTGAAAAAAATACCTTTCCCTTTTATCAGCTCTTTCCTCCTCACATACCTCCTGCAGAAACCAAATTTACTAAATTAACCCATACACACAGAGCTTTATAAGACATCACTTACACTCCTATAAAAGTCTATTGAGAAGGGGGGGGAGCACATGCAAAAAGCTGGTGTTGAAAAGATCAAAGTGGTTTATCATCTTAGACTTTCATGGCAAATCGACAGGAAGCCATCAAAGTCGACAGTTTGGGGTCCCACCCTGAGAACCGCACCTATCCCGGGAAGGGGCCCCAAAAGTTTGGTCAAATGAGAGCTATTGCACTTGTGAACGACTCCCCCTTTCTGATCTAGGGAGTTCCCAGTACAGCCAAATACACAGCCCCCTTTTATTTAAAACTCCTATAGAAAAAGGGAGAGCCCTTTTCACAAGTAGCCGACTCCCATTCTATTAAACTTTTGGGGGGCAAACCATCTGCCATTACAGCAGCATTAGGAACCCCAACCCTAAGAAAAGCGAAAAAAAAAAAAATAGGAGAAAATTAAATTTTTGGGTCTCCTCCCCCCCATTTCCGGGGCTTTCAAGGTGAAAACTTAATTAAAAAACCCGTTTTATTTCGTAATTCTCTTTTTTTTATACTGTATGCAGTATATTTATACAGGGGCGTGTTTGGGAAAAAAACAGAAAAAAAAAAAAGTGGCGGTTCTATTGGGGGGAAAAGATTAATCACTTTCAAATTTCCTTTTTAGGGCAAATTTGATTTGACATAAGACAAGGTCACAGAACAATTTAAACTCAATCTCAAGTTTTCAACCGTACAATGATTTGAGAAGGGAGGAAAACATCTCAGGGAAAACCCCTGAAAGCCGCTCTCCACTCCCACATTGCATAATTTGGGATGTTTAACACGGGGGCTTTGCGGTGTAATTCGGGGTGTAAGTCTGTTGCAACACGGCCGAAGTACGACCTCAAACACGGTAATTCATACCTCACTAAAAGCTTGATTATCCCCGTTAAAGTCACACAGATTTTTTTAATTACTCCTGGCCACCCGGCATATAGAAAGTACATAGTACGCGCCGCTAAAAAACGCCTTGAAGCGTGTGTGAATTCACCCTAAGCCTGCCCCCACGTTTTTTCAGAACGATTTAAAAAACGGTTTTTTGATTTAGGTTTGAAATAGGAAAAATCATTCAAATAAGTGTCCCACAAAGTATCCCGATTTGTAAAACTGATTCCCCCGAGGAACCATTTCAACTTTAGTGGTGTCCTCCGGAAAATAAAAAGACATGGTAATTGGTTTTTCCGGTCGGTTGCCGTTCCAATGGGCGGCAATTTTAAGGGGGAACTCGCGGGTTGAACGACGAGCCGTATTTTTTCCTTTGAAAACAATAGAAAATAGGGTTTTTTTGGCGGATTTCCCGACAAAAGACATGTAATCCCGGGGAAATAGCGGCAAAATAAGGGTGAAGGGGTAAATCACACTGAGCCTTACCGTTTCCCCTTTCAATTTTAAACAACCCCTGGCCCTTTTAACTGCTTTTTTGATGCAGGGGATTGGGCGCCCAATCGCCCATAAAAAACACCCAAAAAAACCCCCTGTAAACCCCCCATTAAAACCTAATTTAAAATCCAAAGCTTTCAACCTGTTTTTTTACTCATTTTTAAAAAGGATTTAACTAATTTTTTCACAGGGCCGATTTTGGGACGGTTTCAGTCCGTATTCCGTCTACTGCGCCAAATCAGCTAAAAATCCGCCCTGTCTTTTCGGAAATCCACAGTTCCGTCTCCTCTCCTCTCTGAGAAAGTGACATGCACATATCCTGGCGGGAACGCGCGTGAAAAAGAAAGTCAAAGGGGGCTAAACGAACTGCCCCCCCCCCCCCCCCCCCGGGGCAAAACGCGTAATTGCAGCGAAATCCGCCCAAATTAGGCGAACCCGTGTGAACAGAAACCTTATTTTCCCGTGTTGACACATGCTAAAGTATAGGTAGCAGAAATCAGTCCACGTCATCTCCTAGTTGAAATTTGTCTTCCAAGGCGGAAACCCAAGGGAGGAAAAAACTGTCTGCGCGGAACATACTTTCATGTAACGCCCCCTTTATGGCAACGGGAAAAAAAGGAATCTTTTTAAAAAATATGAATTTAGTACCATTACGGGAGGGTGCAATTTATCAAAATTAGGTTATGTTCACACGGCTGATGTTGATGCCATTTTTGGACTGTTTCCACTCCCCAAAAATTTTTTGATAAAGGCTCCAAAATGCCCCCAGTTCATTTTCATTGATTCCTATGTAAAACAGCGTTGTAGTTCACACACAAGGGTTTTAAACATGTTTTAGGTGCTTCTTTTGAAGCGGTTTTGGGCACTGAAAAAAGAAGCAGCATCATGTCAATTCTTCAAGCATTTTCAGCACTGAAAATTATTATTTATTTTAAAGCGCCATTGATTCCAGGGCGCTCTACATTCAAGGGGGGGGGGGTTCTACATAAAAAATGTCAATCAAGTACAAGGGTGATAATAAATGACTGACAACTGG
Source organism: Phyllomedusa bahiana (assembly GCA_025379985.1). Classification (NCBI taxonomy): domain Eukaryota; kingdom Metazoa; phylum Chordata; class Amphibia; order Anura; family Hylidae; genus Phyllomedusa; species Phyllomedusa bahiana. The sequence continues at coordinate 26,898 of JAODAL010047608.1, read as the reverse complement.
GACAAGGGGAAGAGAACCCTGCCCCCCGGGGAAGGCTTACAAACACAAGAGAGGAAAGAGACAGTTGTGAGGGGGGGACATGTTTTTTGGGAAGCAAGTGGAAGCAGGGTTATTGAGGGTTTTAGGGTCCTAAAAGAGATGGGGTTTTTTCAGGTTGCTTTTGAAACTGGGGAAAGGAGGAGATTTTGGTGTTGGGGCAGTGAGTTCCAGGGGGGGGGGGGGGGGGGGGAAACACGGGGGAATCTTAAAAGGTTGTGTAAAGAGCTATAAAAGGAGAGAAGGTCCTTGAGGGGCGGAGATTGCGTGAGGGGAGGATTGTAATTAAGCCCCAAAATGTATGGGGGGGGAAAGAGGGAAAAAGAGCCTTGTAGGGCAGGTTAGTACTTGAAAAAAATTTTCCTGGGGAAAATGGGGAACCAGGAAGGGGTTTAAAAAGGGGGGAAGGGAGAGGATAGTGAGGAAGAGGTGGATAGCAGGCGCAGAGTGGAGGATGTTTTGAAGGAAGCAAGAGGCAAAAAACGGGAGGCCCACAGAGAAAGGGTGTTGCAGTATCTGGGGGGAGATGATGAGGGCATGGCCAGCAAAATTTTTTTATTTTGAAGTTGATGAATGATGGACAAGAGATTTTTCAGGGGGAGGGGGGACATAGGATTTTAAAGGAAGCTTTCCAAAAACCCCGGGGCGTTTCTTTTCGCGTTTGTGGTGCATTTTCTCCCGGGTTTTGCCCTGGCTATTAAACTGAAGGGTGAAAACGGTGCAAAACCCGGGGGAAAAGAGGGTTTTTATGCGGATCTGAACACTAAGCCATTTCACAAAACGGGTTAAAATGGGACTATTTCAGTCCGAATTAACCCCGACGCGCGGAAAAAAAACGGGTGGAATACTCCCATCATTACGTTAATCCACAGTTCTCATAGAGAACTATGGATTACGTCTCCTCTCCCTGCTCGGCGAATCCACCGCGGGGGGAGATAAGTGACATGTCATTTTCTAGCGGCGTGTACGCGACGCTAGTAATGATAGTCTATGAGCTGGCGAGGTGCCGGCCCGCCGCTCCCGCCCCCGTCCACACGGCGTAATTGCGGGGCGTGATTACGCCCCGCAAATAAGCCGTGTGAACATAGCCTAAGGGCCCATTTACATGGCACAGGACAAATACTGGTTGGTTTATCCGACCGGTATTTGTCCGGTTTTTGGGTCGTGCACACGGCCACAGAGGGGGGGACGGCTTTTCTCCGCGATTAGCGGAGAAAAGCCCTAACTTTCACAATCACTTGTTCATATTCCGTCCAAAAACCGGACTGAAGAATGAACATGTTCTATGTTTTTCGGGCAGTGGGGACTGTTGCATGGGTTTACCATAGAGCCCCATTTAAAAGTTTGCAAAAGACACAAACCGTCTGAAAAACCGTCTGCAAACTGGTGCTGTGGGGACAAGGCCTAAAAATTCAGTGTCCAAATCAGCCGTGTGAACTTACCCTTAGTGCAATGCAGAAGTGAAGCGGTTGCCTATAGCAACCAGATTGTTGCATTCATTTTCCAATGGGCCTCTAAAAAATAACGGTGCAAGTTGACTGTTTGCTCTGGATACCGACTCCACGTTTGCCTCATACTACATTTGCTACATCTTCCTTCTCAATCACAGTTTCTGCAGTGGGCGGGAAAAGAGTTTGCAAAAAACAGCTCTGCTTATAGAAATTACAGGAAGAGATGAATAAAAAAATGACCCCATAGCAATCAATCAGAGCTCAGCTTTCACTTTCCAAACAGTGCTAGGAAAATAAAAGCTGCGATTGGTTGCTATGGGCAACAACCAGGGTGGATAAAAACCAATGTTTTTTTTAAAAAAAAAAAAAAATCGGATTTTTTTTATTTAAATCGGATTTTTTTCAATAAACTGATTTTTTAGGAAAAGATTTTACAATCCAAAGGTTGTTCCATCATGAGAAAAGCTGGGGTTGTTTTACTCCGTATAATAAAGGCTGTATATGTGTAAACATTCACAATGCCATTGCTCTTCAGAGGTTTCTGTAGGATTAGTGGGGCAGTTTTTTCTCCTTTTATTATCACAGACGCTCGCTTTACTTTACCTAGTTCTCAAAACTGAATTGACTCCGCAGAGGTCCACCCCTTTCTTCACAAAAAAAATGTTTACAACATGAACAGAGTTGAGAAAAAGACCTAATCCTATTGTTCTACAAACCTATAAATACAGAATCAACCCCTTCAATGCCAAGTCCAAGAATTTTAGACAATATGTTTTGATTGTTTGGAGTGGAATAGATCTGCACAACACAAGAAGAATGTGAATCTAAGTGTGAGGAGGAGGAAGGGCAAGCAGACAAGAAAATGAAAGTGAAACTTTGAGCACAATACTGCAGCATAGCCACAGACAGACAAGTCTGGATCTGTTTGTGTGTACGATCTGAGGTTTATTACATTCTTTCCTTATAATGGCAGCAGGCCATTATAGTTTGGGAATATTTTAATGAAGCTCCTTCGCCTATCGGTAAGGCAGGCATGCGAGCAAAATGCAAACGATGCAACAAAGAGATGCAAGGCCTGGAGGCGCGAATGAGGCAACAACATGAGAAGAGCGGTGATGAAGATGACCAAAGAAACACTTTGAACAGGCAGGAGCTTCAGGTTGGTAAACATTTTTTATTGAATCCTATTTCTAAAGACTGAACTGTCATTTGTGAGAAAAATGAATTTCTTATTAAACTGCATGTTACTGTATTTGGTACAGTTATGATGAAGAAAAACAAAATATTCCTTTTGGGGCAGTGATGGTGTTGTGTACAATACGCAGAAATTGTTTAAACATAAAATAAACAGCATTGACTTTTTTTTTTAGGGGAATTCATGGATTCTGGAAACTACCCACCTCCAAAGATCACCATCACCCTGTTCTACAGTTTCAGTTCCCCATCCAGGATAGTTGCTTCATTAGCAGCAGCATCATCATCAGACACCCACAGCCACATATCACCATCACCCAAAAGGAAAAAAAAACCTTTCCCTCCTGGAACCACCATAGATAGGTTTGTGATAGAACTAGCAGATTAGAAAAGAGTTGATTGATGAAAAAATTGCCCAGTTTATTTTTTGCAACGAACTCTTCTTTCCTTTCTGACTGAGAACCCACATTTCAATAATATGGTTCAGTCACTGAGCCCAGGATACAGTCCACCCAGGCAGAGCTGATGTTGCAGGAAACTGCTGGATCAAGTGTATGACAGAGAAATGGAAATGTGCAACGCTCTGGAGGGTAAAATTGTTAACCTAAGTATTGATGGGTGGAGTAATGTCCACAATGATCCTATTGTATGTGCTTGAAATAACAACAGAAGGTGGTAAAGTCTTCCTTGCCAAACAACTGATACGTCAGGAAATGAAACACACAGCAGAATACTTAAAAGAAGGTGGCAGTAAAAGCTATAACGACATGTGAACAAAGATTCAAATGTCTAGTACGCAGTTTGGTCCTGACAATGCTGCAAACGTATCCAAGATGGAAGAGATTTTAGAAGCGCAGGGAGGAATACAAAGCTGCTAATAACATATGGTTGCAGTGCTCATTTGCTGCACCACTTACCCACAGACCTAAGTCTTCCAGAAATAAAGGATAATGTTGTTGAAATTGCTAAATACTTCCGTAATAACCATTTTGCTGCAGCAGCTCTTAAAAGGATGGGTGGAACCAAGCTAAAGCTCCCACAAGATGTTAGATGGAAACTCTGTGGTGGACTTTTTTGGGAGCAGTATATCAAAAACTGGCCTTTCTGATGACACTTTTGTGAAGAAAATCGAGAAAAAAATAGATGGCACTGTCACGGCCAAAATCCTCAACATTGGGCTTAAGAGAAATGTTGAACAATGCTGAGCTTCCTGAAACCCATCTCTCAAGCAAATTTAAAAAAAATACAGAAAAATAGCTGTTGTATGGCGGATGCTGATGAAATTTGGAAGGACCCGAGTGAACACTTAAAAACGAAACTACAATGGACAGAATTAAATTTCAAGCAGTAAACAAACGAATGGGACAAGCACTGACTCCAGCTCATTTTTTTGCAAAAAATTGTCAATATCCAATATCAGGGTCAAAACCTAAGTGCTGAGGAAGAGGAGTTAGCTATGACATGGGTATCCAGCAATCATCCATCTTTAATGCCAATATAATAAACTTCAGAGCTAAGGGGGAAACCCTTCAAGAAATATATGTTTGCTGAAGATTTTTAAGGAAGGTCACACCAGTAAACTGTGGAAGTCACTTAAGAGCTTGGATTTAGAGACTGTTCAAGTAATGATTTCACTTTAACAGCAGTAGCTTCTTCTGCGGCGTTGAAAGAATATTCTCTTCCTTTGACTCATTCATTCTAAATTGAGAAATCGGTTTGGACCAATAAAGCAGGAAAGCTTGTTTTTTTTTCTTTTCCCGATTTTTGAAAAGGAACAAAGAAGAAGATGATGAGATGAAGATGACGACAAAATGAGCTACAGAGGACAGCAGGGACAGTAGTATTTAAGTTTTTCATGTGTCGGCTGGGTGACAGTCTAAGTTTCTTAAAATATATAATATTTTGTTTAGCCAAATTAGTTAACAAACATGGATGTTTGTTTAAGCAAATAACTTATGCTGTAATGTTGTTATTGTTTCAGTTGAATAAATCTATTTTAAATTTTATTAAGGTCAGGATTATTTTTCTCTTCTAAGTACAACAGAACAGTGGGTCCAAATATGAATGATTAACCCTTAAACTGGGAGAAAAAATCATATAAAAAGTGATTCTAAAAATCTTCATCTACTTGCATGTTAAAATAGCAAGAACTAGTTTAGGTAGAAACTTTGATTTTTAAAACACTGATTTAAATCAAGCCTTACTGACTAGTGATTTAAATCAAATCCACCCTGGCAACAACGGCAATTTTTGTGCTGGATAGTTTTGGCAAAGGAGACTTCTGAATCCATTATTGTGAGCAGCGTCCAGAGCAACCATGATAGTGCAGGATTACATTCCCATAATTGTAAATTCAGGCCCCAGACAGTCTGGAGGAGCCAGCGCCTCATTTACGTGCAGCAGGAACAGATGTGACTCACAGAGACGCTTTATTATCTAGTATTCCTATCCTAACACATCATCGGCGCTCGCCGCTTATGACGTATCCATAGATACAACATAGTGCGAATCTTTCTTCAGATACTTGTCGTTTGTTAGGATGCTCAGTCACATTAAGATGCTTAACCCCTTAACCCCGAGGCCTTTGGGTTTTTTTTTTTTACATTTGTGTTTTCCCTCCTCGCCTTCCCAAAGCCATAACTTTTTTATTTTTCCACCTACATAGATATATGAGGGCTTTAATTTTGCGGGACAAGATGTACTTTACAATGGTGTTATTCATATCACCACAGAATATACTTGGAAACCGCAAAAAAATTCTAAGTGGGGCAAAATGTAAAGAAAACCTACTAGTGCCATGGCTGCGGGTGTTTTGCTTTTATGATGTTCAATCTTCGTTATGTTCTGGTACCGTAAAAACTATTCCAAACATTTTCTATTTTTGTAATTCGCAGCGCCATTTTCTGCAACCAATAACTTTTTTGTATTGACAACTACAGACGTGAGTGGCATTTTTCGCGGGCTGAAGTGCACTTTTTATTGTTACCAGTTTGGAATGAGTACAACTTTTTTGATCAAACTTACTCCAATTTTAGGGGACATGAAATGACCCCAAAAAATGCTATTTTGGCGTTTGGAAATTTTTTTTTCTCCGGTGTTCAGCGAATGATGTTATATTTTTAAAAGATCGGACTTTTTTGGACCACGGCGACACCAAATGTGTGTCAAATTTTTTATTATTTTTTTTTTATCTTTTAAAATGGCGAAAGAAGGGTGATTTTGAACTTTGAATTTTTTTTATACTTAAAACTTCTTTTTTTTTTTACTTTAACTTCTACAGCCTATTGCATTGTAAACAAAACATTTGGGGTGTACAAAGATGGCGGTTTTCTTACTTACTGTCTGGGGTCGGAAGTGGGGAAATTGAAAACATGGCAGCGATGGAAGCCTTCACAAGGGTGCCCCGATCGCAGTGAGAAATGGTGCACGGCACTGTTTCTCATTGATTTAGATGCCGCGGCCATCTTTTCTAAGGGGTTGAACAGTGCAGGATGGCGGCAACGCCCTCCCCGCGCTGTAACCGCTGGTATTAGCTGCAATTAGCAGCTAACACCAGTGGCTATGTAGCTACAAAGCCCTTCCTGGCATCAGGACATACCCATATGTCCAATGTCGGTAAGGGGTTAAAAAGAAAAAAAAAAAAAAAAAAAAATCTAGCTATAACCATATTCAGGGGAAATTACTGTGAAAAAAAAAAAAACAAAAGTTGTTAAATATTGAACATTAAATGGGTTTTCTTACTACAAAGATTAGCTTTCATCATGTAGGGAATGAACAAATAATTTTTCTCATATTTATTTCTCTTATTGATTTTTCCCTGGTCGGGTGGGTATGAGAGCTTTTTATCTACCTAGAGTGCAGATCAGCTCTGTTACGTAAATATAGGTGTTTGTTTTTGTATTCCTTGTATTTCACTGTTACTGGGCTATGTATCGCCCCATTTTCAGGGAAGATTCAGAAAAACATTTAGGTTTCTACTGTTCGTTAAACATCTGCTCTGCTATTTGTCTTACCCGTAAAATGGAGAGAGCGTCACCACAAGTCGGCACGTAGGACAGACGGGCAGCTTGAGAATATGAGTGTTTATTGCTGAGCAAGGAAAAAAAGATTAAAATTACTTTTGATTACTTGGGAATCATGCAAGCTCCATCTGTTATACTGATATGATCTCTGATCTCATGCTTGGCCAGGCTATTAGTGGAAATTGGAATATGGGAGCTGATATGTTAATAACTGTAAAGAATCCACACGTTGCCTATACCAGAAGAGACAGGAGGCACAAACATCTGAAGCTGTTGTGGGCTCCATGAAAACAGAATTGGTGAGACATCCCTTTGATCTATTGCTTGTCTGCCATAGACTATTTAAACATCTGGACTGGTGGCTGTGTATCTCTGCACAGGAAGTTCTGGACACCACTAAATTGGGCAGCTGCGAGGGGGTGAAGAGAGGCAAGACGTCGGGGGTGATAGCTCCAAAAACTTTTGACAAGTGGGCTTCAGGGAGATATGAAGTGCCCCCAAAATTTGCAGATCACGCCTCTTTTTGTGAAACCACACCCCCTTCACGGATAAGTCATACCCTACTCATCTAACTTGTAAACTGTCAGAGACAGACCGCTAGGAGCAGGAGGCAAGGAGGAAACTCCTGCCCCTTGCGACCGCCTCACTAAGACCGTTTGCGGCTGGGACCAGGAGAACTTCTACCCCAGCAGCCCATGGTGACCAGGCACCATGGGTCTGGCTCTATTTGCGGGGCCTTCCTCAGCCAATACAATGGAGTTGGCAAGTATGACTACACCCCTCCCTTCCACACTCAAACACAACAAACGCCAGTAAGTGTACTCAACTGTCCTGCTGCCAGCATCCTGAAGTCTTCTCGGCTCTGCTGGGGGTGAGAGGGGCGGAGATCCGTGCTTCACTAAGCCACGCCCCTCTACTTCCTGCAGTTTCAGTGGGCCGTAGATCCTGATTACATGTTTGTGTGCTACTATGTGTACAGATTATACTTAAAGTATATCTGATGTACCCGTCATTCAAATATGAACTATAATCAGCAAATACTGACCCATTCACTGTCAAAATACAGAATCTCACAAAAGTGAGTACACAACCTCCTGGTTGGTAAAATATTGTATTACATTCTTTTCCTGTGACAATACATGAAGCTATGACACTTTGATACAATATAAAGTAGTCAGGGTCCAGCTTGTATAACCGTGTAAAGTGGTGTGCCGTAAAAATAACTAAAACCACAGCCATCATATGTGTTAAAACGCTGGCCCAAAAGTGAATTACACCCCTCAGGTGGTAAATGGACAAATTGTGCCCCAATTTGCCATTTTCCTGCCACAGTGCCATGCAATTTGTTTAGTTAGACAAGGTCTCCGGTTGGATTGGGGAGAGGTGTGGTAAATTTGGTGTAATCACTCACCACATTCTCTACATACTGGTCAACTGGTAGCTCAAATGGCTCTCATGGCAAAGAACTTTACTGAGGATCTGAAAGAGAAGTGTTTCTCACAAAAGTATGGCAATAGCCTATAAAGAAGATTGCAAACACCCTGAAGCTGAGCTGCCAGTTGCTGCACATGGTGGCCAAGATCCATACAGCGTTTAAGGAGACAGGTTCCACTTAGACAGGCCTTTTCCATGGTTGACCAAAGAAGTTGTTGTTGCACGGCATATGCATCGTATCCAGACTTCTGTATTTCAAACTAGACCTAGGAGTGCTGCTAGCAATTGCTGCAGTGGTTAGAAGGGGGGCGCACTGTCAGTGCTCAGACCATATGCCCGTGATGCCATTCAAATTGGTCTGCACTGGCTGTTGTCCTCGAAGGAGAGCCTCTTCTAAAGGAGGTTATGGATTACTGACGATGTCCTGTGGTATCATGGAGAACTAAGATATATCTGCGTTCAGATGGTGTCAAGCATGTGTGACGGACCAGGTGAGAGAGTACAAAGACATGTGTTGTCTTGACTGCAGTCAAGCATGGAGGTGGGAGTGTCACAGGTTTGGGGCTGCATGAAGTGGTGCCGGCTGGTGGGGAGCTACTGTTCATTGAGGGAACCATGAATGTCAACATGTACTGTGACATACTGAAGCAGGAACATGATCCCATCCTTTGGGAAACGTTGCCTTGTAAGAAAATGAGGGTAAGGCTGGATCGTACACAGACATCTTACAAAAATCTCTCTACGAAACTCTACCAAGGTTTGTCTGATGGGCATTACCATGGTTTTTGTTCAAACCGACAGCTGAAATGCAATCAACGTGTTCCTAAATAAGCTGGCGCCAGAAAACGTACGGGGAAGGTAAAAAAAACGACTGTGTAGTCTACCGGTAGTTTTTTTCTTTTAAAGTTATGGGTCTGCCTTATACGGTTGGATTTTCAGCGGTTTTCAAAATACGTAAACCACGAAAATTCCGACATTTTTCATAGTGCATATGTGGGACTTAGCTTAAGGTGTGGTCCGGCCATAGCAGGTCTCCAGACCTAAAATCCTATTGGAGCCATCGGTGGGGCATCCTCAAATGGAAGAGAAGGAGCACAAGGTCACTTACATCCTCACGAGGTCCGTGATGTTGTCATGGAGGAGGAAGAGGATCCAGTGGCTGCAAACCTGTGAAGTCTAGTGAACTCCATGCCCATCGAGGTTATAGGGGTTGTATCGCTTTCAAGGTATGTGCTTTTTATGTTTATGATATCTCAAAAACAAGGTCACTTGGCAATATATGCTCACATTATAACAGTGTCCCCCTATTATGATGATATCCCCTCTTGTATGGGCGATTCAGCTCCTCAGGTCGCTATTGCTTCAGACCTGTTTCAGGATATACTGATTGGCTGGACAGCAGTGGTTCTTAGCTACAGAACCCTGGCTTCTACTGCAGCTAGTTGAAGTCAGTAAACACGCCCCTGAATTAAAATTAAACCAGAAATACAGGACTGAGGTAAGATGAATGAATGTAAGTGAGTACAAATCCCTTTAAGGCAGTGCTGGTGATTAATATTGATGGCCACACAAATTATTGTAACTTTGGCTCCAATTTGTCCATTTTCACTTAGGGGGGTGTGTACTCATCTTTTGTAGTCACTTAGGGGTGTACTCACTTTTGTTGCCAGCGGTTTAGGACACTGGATAGCTGTAGTAATTGTGTTACACCAAAGGTATGTTACACATGATGTAGCTTCCAGGCATGCATTTCGCCGCATATTTGCGCTACTCAAACTACGGTAATCATGGATCTCTTAGGAACTATGGATTATGCCTTTTCTCCCCGCTTGTACATACGAAGCGGGGAGAATAAGTGATAGTATGTAAAGTATTCGCGGCGGAATACGTTTTTGCCGCGGTGTATTGACAGTCTTTGGGGACGGGGGCTGCCGACCCCACCATGCTGCAGGAGTACTCATGTATTTGTGCGAAGGCTCCCGTAAAGGACAAAATGTATTGCGGCGCGTACTGTATGCGCGCCGCAGTACATCGTTCTCCTGAGGTGAACATATACAAGCTGAAACATCTGACTAACTTTAATTGTTTCAGTGTATATCTTTAGGATTGTCCCATGAGAAAAGATAGAACACAACATTTACAAACATGCGCTGTATACTGAAGGACTTTGTAACATACGTGTTGCCCCGGTTTACCTATTACTCCTGTTGAAATTCTGTTTAAAAAGAAATTCTTTTGTTGCAACTAAAAAATGTTTGTGCGCGGCCATTGGAGTTGTTCTTTGGTGGACTTTTCTGCCTCGCCTGGCAATGGTCCCCCTATATGGAACGGTCAGCGCACACACTGGAACTTTCTGACGTCCACACAGACACGGGAGCAGGTTAGTAAATGTGTGTGGGGTCTCGCCTCTCACCCTTCTCCCCCAATCCCCGTCTATGCGGATGCCCACTGCTCAGGGTCGGACGCAATGACACGGAGTCTATATTGTTTATAGCCTTACACCCTACCCCCCCATACCAGTGCTGTGGCGGCGACATCACAGGGGCATCATGCCCGTCTCACAGGAGCATTCAATGGGGGGATGATCACTGGGAAAAACCCTATACAGAAGAATTTACGTATGGATTGTCACCCAACTCTCCACCAGATTTATTTTATGGTGCATCATATGCAGCAGATGGGGGGACAGATCCAGCTACAGTTCCCTTCAGCATCCTGGGAAAGCTGGGTGACAACCTGTGGACACAACATACCTGACCCCCAGCCTTCTACCAGACTGGTTTATGCTGATTGCTGCAGAGATAGGGAATTGATCTAGGCTATAATGCTCCTTCAGCATCTTGGTAAGCTGGGTGACCACCTGTGTGTGAAGTCATGGAGATGATACTGCGGATCAAACTAAGCCAGATAGCTTTTTGGTGCTTAACACTTTTTTGGATACTGCGGATCACCCAGCTGTCCCCAGCCTGGTTACTCTAATTTTAAGCAGATGTGGGGAGAGAACTAGGCTATAATGCCATTCAGCATCCTGGGAAAGCTGGGTGACCACCTGAGGAGTAACAGAGACAACACTGCAGAGCACTCAGCTCTCCCAGCTTATTCTGATCACATGCAGCAGATGTGGGGATGGATCTGGGTTATACCGCCATTCAGCATCCTGGGAGAGCTGGGTGACCACCTGTGTGAATGGGAGAAGTAATAGAGACAATGTTGTGGAGCACCCAGCTTTCCCAGGCTGGTTACTCTGATTATACATTAGATGCAGCAGATGAGGGGGGATGGATCTGGGTTACAATGCCCTTGAGTCTCCTGGGAGAGCTGGGTGACCACCTGTGTCAACTCATGGACACAATAATGTGGACCAAACTAAGCCAGACAGCTTCTTGGTGCTAACCACTTCTTACTTTACATACTGCAGATCACCCGGCTGTCCCAGAGTAGTAACAGTGATTATACAGTGCGTACAATGCCCTTCAGTCTCCTGGGAGAGCTGGGTGACCACCAGTGTGAATGGGAGAAGTAATATACAGTCATGGCCAAAAGTTTTGGGAATGTTACAACATGTTAATTTTTACACAAGGCTTCTGCATCAGGGTTTTATAATGGCAATTGGCATATACTCCAGAATGTTATAAAGAGGATCAGCTTAACAGCAATTAATTGCAAAAGTCAATAGTTTCCTAGAATATGAACTTTTTCCCCCCAAAACACATTTCCACTTCATTGCAGGGCCTGCCTTAAAAGACAGCGAACATCGCTTCAGTGATTGTCAATTAATACAGGTGTGGGTGTTGTGAGGACGGGCTGGAGATCAATCTGTCATTGATTACGAAGCACACCACTGGACACTTTAAAAAGGGGTGTTGCTTGGCATCATTGTTTCTCTTTGGGTAACCAGGGTATCTCTAAAGAAACATGTGCAGTCATCATTGCATGCACAAATGGCCACCTATCAGGGATGAGTTATCGCAGCTAGAAGATTGACAACCTCAGGCTACAATCTTTGCATCATCAAGGAATTAAGGAGGTGGTTCCATTGTTGCCAAAAAAGGCTCCTGGGCGACCAAGAATGACCATGCAAGCGCCTCAGACAGGCTCTTAGGCTATGTTCTCACGGCTTTTTCAGAACGATTTACATCAGGATTGCCGATAGTAATATACGTTCTGACAATAAGTTGAATTTCAGTTGCAAATAACTGTCACTATGTGTGGCACGCTTCTGTTATTTGTAACTGTTTTTCCCGTCGCGATTCACCATCTCAACATCATTGTAGGTGGTGATTCCCGATGTCACGTAAATAATTGACATGCACATTGTTTTTCCGTATTCCGGTTTGCCGTCGTTCAATCCGCGGCACGCACTACGGCACGGAATACGACGTCATGTGAAAGGACGAGCCGTATTTTCTATTGAAATCAATAGAAATAGGCTGTGAATTGTTTCTGACTGATTTTTTGTTTTTTTTTAATTTTTTTTTTTGTTTTTTTTTTTGTTTTTTGTTTTTTTGTTTTTTTTTTTATTTTTTTTTTTTTGTTTTTTTCCCCCCCCCCCCCCCCCCCCCCACCTTTGGGTTTGTTTTTGTTTTTTTTTTTGGTTCTGTTTGTGTTTTTTTTTTCCCGACGGATTGACGATCGTCATCCGTCGGCATAATCCGCACCGCGAAATAAGCCACGTGTGAACGAGGCCTTTAAAAGTGTTTCAGCTTCAGAATCGGGCTTACCAGCAGTTGCTGAGCTTGTCAGGAAGGCAGCAGGCAGGTGTGGAGTGCATCTGCATGAATGTGATGGCGGAGAATAATGGAGCAAGGACTGGTGTCAAGGAGGGCAGCAAAAGAAAGCCAATTCTTCCAGAAAAAACCATCAGGGGACAGGACTGATTTTCTGCCAAAGTACAGGGAGTGGACTTACTGAGGATGGGGTAAAGTCATTTCTCTGATGAATCCCCTTTCCGAATGTTTTGGATCATATGGAAAACGGCTTGTTGGAGAAGACAAGGTGAGCGATGCCACCAGTCTTGTCTCATGCCAACTGTAAAGCATCCAGAAACCATTCTGTGTGGGGTTGCTTCTCAGCAAAGGGAATCGGCTCTCTAACAGTCTTTGCCTAAAAAACACATCCATGAATAAAGAATGGTACCAGAATTGTCCTCGAAGAGCTACTTCTCCCAACATGTCCAAGAGCAGTTTGGTGAATCTACAATGCCTTTTCAGATGATGGAGCACCTTGCCATCAAAGCAAAGGTATGGAAACTAAATGGCTCAGGGACAAAACATAGAGATTTTGGGTCCATGGCTGGAAATCCCAGATCTTCAATCCCATTGAGAAACTTGTGGTCAATCATCAGGACGGTGGACAAACAAAAACAAAAAATTTGAAGAATGCAAGCATTGATTGTGCAAGGAATGGATGCTATCAGTCAGGATTTGGTCCAGAAGTTGATTGAGTGCATGCAGGGATAATTGCAGAGGTCCTGAAGATGAAGGCAACACTGCAAATATTGACTTGATGCATTAACTCATTTGTCAATAAAAGCTTTTGTTAATCCCATAATAGATTGCACTTGTATTTCTGTATGTGATAAAACCATCTGACTAACACACAGAAATAAAACCAGAGCGGCAACAGATCATGTGTAAATTAGAAGTATTTGTGTCATTCTCAAAACGTTTGGCCATGACTGTAGACAATGTTGTGGAGCACCCAGCTTTCCCAGGCTGGTTACTCTGATTATACATTAGATGCAGCAGATGAGGGGGGATGAATCAGGGCTATACCGTCATTAAGTGTCCTGGGAAAGCTGGGTGACAACCTGAGGAGTAATAGAGACAACACTGCAGATCACCCAGCTTTCCCAGCTTATTCTGATCATATGCAGCAGATGTGGGGATGGATCTGGGCTATACCGCCATTCAGCATCCTGGGAAAGCTGGGTGACCTGTGTGAATGGGAGAAGTAATAGAGACAATGTTGTGGAGCACCCAGCTTTCCCAGGCTGATTACTCTGATTATACATTAGATGCAGCAGATGAGGGGGGATGGATCTGGGCTACAATGCCCTTCAGTCTCCTGAGAGAGCTGGGTGACCGCCTGTGTGATAGGAGACATACCAGGGACAATACTTCAGGTCCCCCAGACAGATGACGTCACGCTGCTGAGGCCCCGGGTGCAGATAATGACCGGAAGGAGGTACTCACACGTCACCGTCAGCGCTGTGCCCCGCTCCTCATACTAGGGGTAACAACCTCCGGGGGGGACCTAGGAGCTGCAGCTCTAGAGTCAGGATGCTTCCTAGATAACAAGGGGAGCTGCCATTCAGCCTGGCCGCAAAATCTGTTTACGGAAGTCGCTCCGGGGGCTGATGGGAAATGTAGTTTCAGGGGACACGACGTAGGCGCAAGGGCGGGGAGGCGTGGTCAGGGGTGGATGGAGGCGCGGCCAGGGGCGGGCCCTGTGCGGCTGGGGGCGTGCCCTTCAGACATGAGTGGCAGTGATGCTGTGCAGGGCAGTGTGATGAAGGGAAGGGCTCGTCAGAACTACAGCGCCCAGGAGGCCCTGTCTGCTGGGAGGAGTAGTCCTCACGCCCGCAGCCCTAGTTCTGCCATGACTGTGCAATGTGTCACCATAGACTCTTGCCTTATAAGGGTCGGTTAGCGTCGGGGGGGTGTTGGGTGCGGTGTATCGGGGGGGTAGTGGTGGTGGTTGGGGGGGGGGGGGGGGGGGGGGTTTAAAACACCTACTCTACCGTATAGTTTTTATTTTACTGCATAGTCTAATTTGGACCACGTGTGCCCTATAGATTTATATGGCCATGATTTTATATTGGAAATTGTTTCCAGCGTACTTTGGCAGATATTTCAGCACAAAATACAAGAATTGAACCCAGGAGCCGCTACTGCAAAAAAATTTATGCTAACCATTGGCCCCGCCATGCTAGCAAGCTTTAAACCCCCTTTAAGTTTCTCTAGCCTTGTGCCAGAGCAAAAAAAAAGTTGAAATGTAAAGTCCCGCTGTGAGCCACAAAACGCTGAACGGGGGAAAAGTGGGAGCCTAAAAATTTGTAGAACACCCTCAGCTTCAGGGGAAGGGAGCCTGAAAGCTGTTAGAGCCCCAACACCCTGAACGGGAATGGGAGATGAAGCTTGGGCCCCCCACACCCTGGCAGAAGTGTGAGACTGAAGCTGTGAGCCACCCACAGCCTGAACAGAAGGTGGGGCCTAAACTGTAGAACCCCCCACAGACTCGCAGGAAGGGGACCCCTGAAGCTGAGAGCCCCCAAAAAAGCCTAAACAGGAAGTGTGAGACTGAACTGTAAAACCCCCCACAGCCTGAACAGGAAGTGTGAGACGGGAGCCGTGAGCCGCCCAAAAGACAAAGAGAAAGTGGGAGACTGAAGCTTAGAGCCGCCCACGCCTAAACGGGAAGTGGGAGCCGAAGCTGTTGAACCAACCTTAGCCCCTAGCAGGAAGGGGGAAAGCCTGGCTGTAGAGCCCCCCACACCCTAGCGGGAAGTGGGAGCCTAAAGCTGTAGAGCCGCCCCCCAAGCTGAACGAATGTGAAAATGAAGCTGTAGACCTGCCCACACCGAACAGGAAGGGGGAGCCTGAAGTGTAGAACTCCCCACGCCTGAACAGCAAGGGGGAGCCCTGAAGCGGGAAAAACCTCCCCCCAACTGAAGAGGGGAAAAAGTGGAAAGACTGAAGTGTAGGCCGCCCACAGCCGAAAAAATTGGGAGCCGAAGTGTTGAGCCCCCCAAAACCTGAAAAAGGGGAAGTGGGAACCTAAAAGGGGTAAGAACCAGCCAAAAACCTGAACGAAGGGGGAAAGCCTAACGCGACCCTCATACAGCCTAAACAGGAATGGGAGCCAAAGCTGTGAGCCAAACCCACAGCCTGAACAGTAAGTAAGACTAAGCTGTAGACCCGCACACAGCCTGAACAGAAAGTGAGAGTGAAGCTGTAGAGACACCCACAAACTGAAAAGGAAGTGGGAGCCTGAAGCTTGCTGGGCCTCTGTGAAACAGTAAGGTAAGACGAACCTTTTAAGCCCTGACATACAGCATCTGTTTACATCATGATGCTGATAAGGAAATATGGAGTGGGCTCACTCGCTGGTACATGGAAGGTAACAGCTAATAGCAGCCAAGACCAGAGGAACTAAAAGTTTCCCGGTTTTTAAAACCCATTTTAGTTTCCACAGCAAACTTTTTAAAAGGGGATTTTAAACCCCGGAAATGCTTTTTTCCACTGGAAAATTTTGCTTTTCACTTTGTCTTTTCCCGGCGGGGTGGGAGGGTTGTCCCGCCAGTGTTTAGCATATTCAGGGGAAAGCCTTTTGTTTTAAACACTACAGGAGACTGTTCCAGTACCCCCCTAACAAGATTACGGGAAAAATCCCCATGTTTTTTCAGTGCCACAGCACATGTACCTTTTTTTACTGCAGTTTTTTTGTAAATTTAATTAGTTGAGTTAAAAGGGGCCCCCAAATAAAGGGGTCCACTGGGTGTGATACTAATTTACTTTTTCCCCATAGGCAAACTTAAACTCTTTTTTCAGTTCTTATCTGAAAAAACACTAAAACTTAAACTTTTTTATGTAAAAACTCTTAACCTCTATGCACACATTTAAAAACATGATTTCTTTCCTCATCATTTAACCCCTTTTTTGCTTTGAAAGGGGGGAAAAAACCTCCCTTTCTATTATAAAGTCTGGTGGAGCAACCTTTTTTAACGGGAGGCCTTATATCTATAAAAAAATACTACTTCAGAAAGGGGATCCCAACCCCAAAAGGGGGGCTTCGCCCCTAATCTATGGACAAAAAGAACAAAAAAGGGCCCCCCCTTGTAACCCCCCTTTTGCAGCGGGGGGAAATTTTTAAAGATAGGGTTTGAGTTTTTCAAAATTTTTAAAACGCCCTATTGACCTCCCCGACATTTTTCGCCAGCAAACCCTGGCTTCATCAGTTTGGAAATCGGCCCTCTAATCCCTGATAAGCCGGGTTTAGCTGGCAAAAACATGTCGGGGAGGTCAGTAGGACGTTTTAAATTGTGATTTCTCACCTTATTTTAAAAGTGTCCCCCGCTGCGGGGGTTTTCCCCAAGGGGGGCCCTTTTATTTTTTTCTGTTTCCATGGGGTTGGGGAAAACAAAATCCCCAAGTAGTTGGTTTGGGGATCCCTTATGGAGCAAGTATTTTGGGCTATAGATAAAAGGCTCCCTTTTAAATTTAAGGGGGGGTTCCCCACCAGACTTGAAAATTAGAAAGGGATTTTTTCCCCTTCTTTCAGATGCAAAAAGGAAAAAAAGGTGAGGTTGAAAATCGGGTTTTTTTAAATGTGTGTATAGAGGTTTTAAGAGCTTTTACATAATAAAAGTTAATTTTTGGGTTTTTTACGATAGAAAAAATGTTTAGATTTTTAATTTTCCCTAGGGAAAAATTTAGTAAATATAGTGATCACTTTTTCACTCTCTGTTCTTTTTGCGAGTTTCCCCCAATTTTTTTTGGAGTTTTATGTCACTGGGTGTATGAACCCCCTCCCTCTGTCATAATCAGATAACAGACCTCCATAGGTATGCCGGTTACCATAGAAACCTCTGTGCCTTCAGAAAGCTGATAAAATGTCTTTTATGACTAAAGCAGAATCTATTGACTAATGTATTTAGAAAAAGTCTTCATTTAACTGTCCCTTTATGTTGTAAACTAATCTTTGTAGTATGAAAACTCCTTTAAGGGATTATGTCCAATCATCCCTCCTCCCATGACAAGGTCCTGCGATGCCAAACGGTTGTCATGGCAGCTGGTAG
This sequence comes from Phyllomedusa bahiana, assembly GCA_025379985.1. Taxonomy (NCBI): domain Eukaryota; kingdom Metazoa; phylum Chordata; class Amphibia; order Anura; family Hylidae; genus Phyllomedusa; species Phyllomedusa bahiana. The sequence continues at coordinate 8,962 of JAODAL010047608.1, read as the reverse complement.
ACTAATGAAGGTTTCCACCCTACTATTCCTATTAAATCTTTTTTCTTCCATTACACCCTATCATAGGCAGGATATAATAGGGGGGCCAGTATTGTACATTGTTTTGCATTATATTATTATTGCAGAACAGTTTACAAGTGATCGGACCACCTAGTGGTCAAGTATCATAGGGGACTAAGGGCCACATGTATGAAAACTGTCTAGGTCTAAAATTCATTTTGTTACCCATAGCAACCAATCAGTGCGCTCCTTCCATTTTTCGAGAGCACTATATGATATGATCGGGGCACTCTTTTTGGTTGATTTGGGCTCTGTTTGGTTGCTATGGTCAAAAATGTGAGTTTTAGACCTTGATAGTTTTCATACTTGTGGCCCTAAAAGTTAAAATAAATAAAAAAATGTTTAAAACACTATCTTCTTACCAATTGAAATATAAAATAAGAATAATACAAAAAAGTTATTGATGAAGAAGGAAAGATCTGCACATCCATGGGCTAGTTCCTGCACAGATTATCTGCTGGAGTGGTGTGGCATTCATCATCCCGTTACAATGAAGCGGTCATCAGTGTCCACTTCTTTGCTTTTCTGTGACTCTTCCAGTCTTTGTATCTCTGATATAATCTGCTGATGACACTCTGTGACACTCTAAGCTCAGTGGCCACTTCCGTCTGAGAGCATCCTGCTTGAAGCCTCGCAGTAGCGAGGTACTGTTGATCAATTGTAAGGTGTTGTCTTGGTCTTGTGATGTCAAAATGTAAACAGTATGATAAAGACGGTTTAAATCCCAATTCAAATTGATCCCCTAAATTTATTGGACGATTCAGGGATCAAACACCTGTTGTGAATTTTGCCATTAAGCTCCTTGTTGGAGATCAGCAACTTGTGCAAAAAGTACTGAAACATTGAACTGTTGGACAAGTGCATCTAAAAGGGAAGAGATGGTCTGATTTGGTTAATTTAAAAAAAAATTCAGGAAATTTTATGCTCATCCTGAAATTTCAACCAAAAGTCAAATATCTCGAACTTTTTGGGAGTAGTGTAGTTCATTGTATATTTTCAAATAAACTATTGCTAATTCACACTGTATACAAAAAAAGCCTAACAAACAATAGAACAAAGTAGCAGGACAGGGTGACCCCATCAGTGACTGTGCTTACAGGATATGTTTATTCCCAAGAGCCAACATTAGGGGGCAGAGCAGACAAGTAACCACTAGATCTCTCTTCCAACAACTAATTTGGCACAATGAGATCTCAGACTGTTGCTATTTGTTTTAGAAGAACATTTTCTGTTTTCTCCACTAAATCGCAGCGAAAATGAAAACTTATTTTTTTTAATTGATAATTAATGGAATTGAAAATAATATTGTTGGAGTTTACAATGCATTTCAAGGTGTTTCCCACCATAGACATCTATCACACATACACAGATGCAGCAAAGATAAACTTGACAGATAACGCACCATATCCAAGGCAATTTTAGAAAAATTAGTAGAGGTGCAGGCTATACACAACACAATATCAGCAGAAAACGGTCAAAGGGAATATAGGAATTTTTTCAAAAAGCATTTCTGCTACTTTAGAATCCATGAAAATTTGTGGTACTTAGGATGACATGTCAGAAAATATGCGCCTCCACGCCAGTGTATAGTGAGTGTATAGTGCGCCCGATTGTATGAACCTTCCATAAATCTGGTGTATGGTATGCCTTTTATAGCATATTTAATGTGCCTAATTTAGGCGTACAGGCAGTCACCGACTTACATCGTTCCGACTTACATACGTCCCCTAGTTACAAACGGAGACTTATGGGGCGTGGCTGACATTCAACACTGAGTCACGCCCCATGATAACCAAGTGCCAGCATGCCACAGCTGCACATGAGATACAGAACGTTAGGTGAAATCTTCAAAAAAGGGCACAGATAGCAAAACAAATTTAAAAACCTTTCCCTGCATTATCCAAAACTAAAACAATTTTTTTTGGGAGGGAATTACATTTAATAAATATACCTGTTCCGACTTACATACAAATTCAACTTAAGAACAAACCTACAGTCCCTATCCCGTTTGTAACCCGGGGACTGCCTGTATACCCAAAAAAAAGGTGAATAGCATATCTTTGCTAGCATATTTGATGCGCCTACATTGGGCGCATTCAAAAGTGTCGTGCCTGGCATAAAATGCGCCTAGTTTTGGTGTACGGCAGTTCATTTATATAGAGAAAAACGGCGTCAACAGTTTGGTGCAAAATACACCAAAAAAATGGTGCACCCCTAATGGGACTTTGTCTTTAGGGCTGTCCCCCACGGCAGGGGTTTGCGGTGGGTTTTTGCAGACTCTAAAAAAACCGGGGCCGCAAACAAGCACAACGGGCCCCTTTTTGGGAAAACCCCGTGCGCAGTCCCGAAAAAACTTTGAACAGAAAATTCTTCCGCCCAGTTTTTCGGACGGAATATGTGCATGTGAAGGGGAAGGGGGAGGGCTTTTCTCCCGCTCATAGCGGAGAAAAGCCACCCCCCGGGGGGTGTGTGCACGGCGCAAAAACGGGGAAAATAAGTCAATAAACGACCGTATTTGCCCATTCGTGAAAAACGGGCCCTTATGTACTTTTTGATAAAAACTGATTGCCCTCTCCCACGAAAAGGGTGAGCTCAATCAGCTAATTTTCTCTGTCTCCACTAAACCTGTGGGGATAAAAATTTTGACTATTTTTTTTTTAATTGATTTAAAATGGGTTTGGGAAAAATATTTTTTGGGGTTTTTACAATACATTTAAAGGTGTTTCCCCCCCTAGACGTCTTACCTGTACCAGATGCAGCACAGAAAAATTGACAGATAACACCCATACAGCTCAGTTTTTTTATGGCTTTGTTGAAAATTTTAAAAAAGAGACAACACAGAAAAACCGCAAAAAATCCCCATAAAGTAGGTACAACCACGACAAACGTCAAAATACTTGGATTTGACCCTTTAAAACTGCGTCGTCCGATGAGTATTTTGACTTTCAATGTGGATTTTAGGTTGTTTTTTTCAGCTGAATTTACAGCTGGGTGTAACATTACTGTAATCACTTATATGTCTGCAGAGCCTGTGTACAGCGGGTATCCTTCACTGTATGGCCACTGTAGTCATAATATTGGTTATATATAATAGTTATTTTCCCGTAATGGATTGTGTATTATTCAGTCACATATGGGGTGTTTTGTCTCTGGTGTGGCAGATTTCGTCATAGTGCTGTGAAGGGGTTGCGCGGGTCCGGCCCACGGCCCCGGGTCGCACCCGTGTCCCCCGCGGCAGGTCCCCGGGCGGGGAGGGGTGTCGCCGCGGGTCCCACTGCCCCCCGTGGCTGCATTTCCCGTCTCCTCACTGACCGGCTCCCGCTCGGTCCGCTTCCCCTGTCCCCAAAGGGATGCGCGCAGCCCCCAAAGCGGCCCCGCGCTCGTTCTGTAGATTTAAAGGGGACAGTGCCCCGGAAATTGGGCTAATTTCCCGGGGGCGCTGCTTATTTAATTTTTGGCCCCACGTCCTTCCCCGTGGATCTTTGTTGCCCCGTCCCTTTGGGGAAAGGTTCCTGATAGTTATTGCGTTGCCGTGTACCAGACCTTGCTACGTTTTCGACTCCGAACCTCTGCCCCTGCCTGCCTTATCGCCTGTCCACGACCACAACCATTGCCGCCTCCCCCTGCCCTTTACTGCCTGCCCACCGCTACGATTCTGGGAATACTATTTTACCTCGCTGCACCTGGGGCTCCCGCCGCAGGCAAGTCACGTCAGGGGGGACCCCCTGGTACCCTAAACCCGCAGAAGTCCATCCCGTTTTTGCGGCGGGCTTGGTGAAAAAACCGGGGGGTATTTAATCCGTTCCTGGGTGGTTTTCTATCATCGCCTCGGGGCCCCAGCTCCACTACCAAGTCCGTTACAGTAGACCCAGCCAGGGACCCCCCAAGGTGCCTTGCCAAGCATCACGGATATTACGAGGGTTTTGTTGCCCAGAAAACGCAAAAAAATCGCACAACAAAGGACACAGTTGGGCCAGCTCTTCCTGATGTTTTGCCCCTAGCATCCTCGCAGCCGCCCCCGCCTACGGCTCCATCTACATTGCAGTTCCTTTGGCCCCCGGGGGACCCAAAGCTTCGGCTCCCTCTCCCCCCAGCTTTGCGGGACCCCAAAGCTTGCCGGGGTTTCTTTCCCAGGCTCTTGCAGTGGAGCTGATGGGGCCAGTTTCCCTCGGAGGGGTCTAAGGGGGCCCTTTTGTGGTGACCTATTTTCCCGGGAAGGCCCTGGCTTGGGAAAACCCCCTCGGGGACAGGAACGACCCTGTGAGCGGGGCCTACAGATCTTCCCCCAGGAGTTCCGCCCGTTTTGAGGACCCGGGCGTGATTCTTGCTGAGTCCCCCCCTCTTGGGCCTTCGTCAGGGCGAGTCCTCTGGGGGTGACTAGCTTTTCAATTCCTTACCTGGCTTCGGAGCTGCGTGGAACGATGCCGCCCTCTGCCACCTTCAAAAGGGTCTGTCAGCAGGGTTTAAAAAAGACGCTTTGGCAGCAAGAGACCCCTCCCTCCCCCTGAAGAATTAATCCCCCTGCACCGCATCGATATAGGTTCATAAAAGGCGGGGAGTTCGCCAAGAAGAGGGGCTGCTTTCCCCTCTGGGGGGAAATGCTCTCCCCCTAGGTGCCGTGGGAGAGGCGGCTCTGGTGCAGTTTCTTCCGCTCCACGTTTGATGATGCCAGGGAGGTGAAGACTGACGCTGGTTCTTGTTCCGGAGTTCTCCCTTTCCTGGACTCGGGGTCTGCCAGGAATTTATCCTGCCTTTTGGTACCCCGGTACCGGTGCCTGTATCCCCCTTGGAAAACCTTTGCTGATTTCCTCGGTTAGTGGGGCTCCTCCGTCCCATCCAGTATATAACCGGGGCCCGGTGACTTTTCCGGGTGGGGGCTCTACATAAGGAGAAGATAGGTTCCACGTCCTGCCCCCGTTTCCTCGGCATCCTTTTGGGGCTTCCCCGGCTGCAACGTCATGCCCTACGCGGGATTGAAAGACAGATGAGGGGGTCCTGCGTTGGGGCCCAAATCCAGAACCTCTGTTGGAGGTACCACGCCGGTGCCTACCACTTTCCCACCCCTTCCCCGAGCTTCTCCCAGGTCACGCCGATCCCAGGATTTTGGGGGATATTTCCGAGAAGGGGGCCCATACGCTCCCCACCACATGGGCCTTACGATGCCCCATTGACTTCTTCCGGGGAAAACCGTCCGCCCGGGGAAGGGTCACCCGTTTTCCCGTCCCGGGAGACTCGGGCCATGCGGCCTACTTCGGGAGAATTGCAAAAAGGGTTTCCCCGAAGTCCTCCCCCCACCCGGGGCCCGGGGTTTTTTTCTTCGTACGAAGAAGGATGGTCCCCTCCGTCCGTGTATGACTCCCGGGACTAATAAAATCACGTAAAAAAACCGCTACCCTCTCCCGCTGATCGAAATTTTTCGAGCCTCAAGGGGGAAAAGTGTTTTCCCAATTGGATCTGCGAGGTGCCCACAACCTATCAGAATTCGGGAGGGGGACGGTGGAAGACGGCGTTTAATACCGAGAGGACATTTTTAAATCTGTAATGCCCTTTTTGGCTTGCAACGCTCCGCGTGTTTAAAATTTGTTAACGATTTCTTCGGGATTCCTGTACCCTGTGTTGTAGTGTACTTTGGGTGACATCCCAATTTTCTCCCCGATCTTTAGACGCCCGAACCCAAGTGCGCCGGTTCTGCGACGTCTGCGACAAAACCCGTACGCCAAACTGGGGAAATGGTTTTTTCCCTCAGTCCCGCCTACCCTTCGGGTATATGTCTCTGCCCCAAAGGGCCCCGAAGAGGACCCAGCTAAAATCTCTGCGGTACTGCAAAAAGGGCCCCGTCCTGTCGGCTTGGGCCATCCCAGCGTTCCGGGCTTTGCGATTTTCCGCCAATTTTTTTCCCCCTTCACTTTGGTGGCTCCCTTGTGGCCCCTCCTAGGAAGAACGCCCCAAAACCGGATGCGGTCTCCTGAGGCTGAAAGGGGTTTGTTGGTCTGAAAAACTGCCTTTCCCCGCACCCGTTTTTGGTCGGCCTGATTCCCCAGAAGCCCTTTTTTTTGGAGGTGGATGCTTTTCGTGGGGCAGGGGGGGTCCTACAAGAAAAGGGCCCCCAAGGCCAAATTTCACTTGTGGGTTTTTCTAAGACCCTTTTTGCCGGCGGAGGGGGAACTTTGCCCTTTGGGGACGGGGAATCTTGGGCCATCAAAGTTAGCCCTGGAGGGGTGGCGAATCCTTTGGAGGGGGGCCGCCCCTCTTATCGACATATTTATGACCATAAATTACTGTATCTTAGACACCCCAGCGCTTTTAATTCGCCAAGCCCGGATGGTCTCTCTTTTTCTCACGCTTCGACTTTGATACTTTCCGACCGTGAAAAAGTCAAGGCTGACGCCCCCTCCCGTGCCTCAGACGTGGCCCGGTGAAGAACCCGTGTCACAACACCCTTTTCTCCGAAAAAGGTTTTTCACGTGGCTCCCGCGATCTCCCGAACTCCCCATGGGAAAACCTTCGGCCGCCCGCACTCAGGAAAAAGGTGTTGGAAAAGGGGCCCGCTCTCTCTTGGCTGGGATTCCGGAGCCGGAAGTCCTACGCTTTGATCCAAAGGGATCTGGGGGTGACCCCGGCACAGGATGTCAAGGACTTCACGCTGCCTGTATCAATTTTGCTCGGGAAAAAGGTCCCACGCCACAGGCCTGCAAAATCTCCTGCTCCCGCCCGTCCTGAGATCCCCTGGGCCACTAGCCCGGATTTCATCCTGATCTTCGGCCCCCTTGGGAAATTTGGGCACTGGGGGGTTACTGGGCCGGTTTTCGAAGATTCCCCCTTCGTACCTCCCGGCCTGCCCTCGCTCACAATTAGCAATCATTTCTTCGCCCTATTTTCCGGCTACAGGGTTACTTTAACTTGTCTCCGACCGCGGGGGTCCAATTCGTTTCCCCATTTTGGCGGGGCCTAGCTCCCTCTGCAAGTCAAGCGACTTTTTTCAGATATCATCCTAAACCAATGGGCGGGGGGGGGTGAACCGATTCGGGGGAAAACCCACGTCACTTTGTATCTGGGCTTTAGGACAACTGGGCCCAGCTGCTCCCCTTGGGCCGAATTCTCGTTTCAAAACCATCGCGTCTCGGAAGAGCCGGCGTCTCTCCATTTTTTGTAGTCTATGGCCGCCATCCCCACCCCCCCTTCCCCCGCCCACTAAATTGGATGTGCCCTTGAAGACAAATTTGGGATATCAAGGCCCTCTGGCAGGGGACCGACGTTCCCTCTTCGGCTCTGCCCCCCTATGAAGACTCAGGCTGATAAGGGGAAGACCGCCCAACATTCCCCCAGGGGGCAAAGTTTGGCTCTCCTCGAGGTACGTCGCCCCGAAAAGGGTTCCCAGTCTCAAAAGGGCCCTCGTTCCTCGGACCCTTCAAGGGTTTTCGGGATTGAACCCTGTAGTACAGCTCTCCCTGCCTCCATCTCTCGGATCCAAAAGCATTCCATGTCTCCTCCCTTTAAGGCCCTGGTCCCGAAATTTCTCTCCAGGGAAAGTAAAACCTTCCCCGTACCAAGTCCCCCGACATCTTTGAGGTAAAGGAATCTTGGAGATGACGGTCGAGGGAAGCCTTTTCCAGTAGATTGGGAAAAGGGGTTCGGCCCGAGGAAGTCCTGGGAGCCAGATGCAACATCCTGAATCGTAACCCCCTCCCCAGGTTTCTGATCCCAAAAAGGAGGGGAGGTTTAAAGGGGGGGGAAAGTAAGGGTTGCGCCGCGGTCGGCCCCCCGGAACCCCGGGCGCCCGTGTCCCCCCCGGCAGGTCCCGGGGGGGAGGGTGCCGCCGGGGTCCCCCTGCCGCCCCCTGCTGCATCCCTCCCCTCCCTACTGACCCGCCCCGCTGGTCCCCCGTCCCGCTGGCCGGGAAAGCGCATGCGGCCCCCTAGGCCGCGGGGGGTCGTTCTGTAGATTTAAAGGGGGAGTGCGCCGGGAATTTGGGTAATTGCGGGCGCTGTCTCTATTTTAAATTTTTTTTCCCCCGTCACTTCCCCCGCTGGAACTTTGTTGCCCCCGTGCCTTTGTGAAAGCGTTTCCCGAAGTCTATTTGCGTTGCCGTGTACCAGACCTTGCTACGTTTCTCGACTCCGTACCTCTGCCGCCTGCCCTGACCCTTATGCCCTTTTCCCCCGACCACGAAACCCTTGCGCCTGCCCGACCATACTGCCCTGCCCCCCCGCTACGATTTGGAATACTATTTGTACCTGCTGCACTCGGTGCCCCCGCGGGAAGTCCGTCAGGGGGACACCTGGTAGCCTCAAGCCGAAACAAGTCATCCCCGCTTTTGCGGGGGCTCTGGTGAAAACCGGGGGGCACTTAGATTTGTTCCCGGCGTGGCTTGCTATCTCGCCCGCAGAGGTCCAGCGGATCCACTACAAAATCCCCCCTTTTCTGCTGGTGATATGTGGCATGGTGGGGGCGGGATTCGTCCCCCTATTTGGTTGATATGTGGTCTGGTGTGGGTATTATTTTCACAATGTGGTTATGGTGTGGCGGTTTTGGCCAATTTGGTGGGTATGTGGTCATGTTTTTGCGTATTATTCATTTCCCAATGTGGTCATGGTGTGGCAGATTCGGTCACTATGTGGGTGGTGATATATGGCTTGTAGGACATTGGCACTTTAGCCTGGATTTGGTATTGTGAGCAGTGTTTTTGGAACTGTTTGACTATTATTTGCAGTTTTATTGTTTAAGGCTTTTTGTATATTTTTGGATTTTGGTTTATGGTGATGCACTATGGCGCATCGTGGGGATTATGTTTCAGGGGGTTTTCCCCCACCCGCCCTGAGTGCAATTTAGCCTAGAAAAGGCCCGCATAAATAAAAACCCTCTAACATGTTTTTTAGTGGGGACAAACCGTTCCTCTGACACG
>JAODAL010047607.1:0-29747 GCA_025379985.1 Phyllomedusa bahiana | reverse complement strand
AAAAGAAGTCTTGGAGGAAGAAAGGAGTAGCCCATACTGACATGTGCAGAGATGAAGCCAATCAGAGACCTGGATTTCTGTGACGCACAGCGACTATATAAGTTCAGACCACATGGCTGGCAGTTCACCTGCTCTCACTGTGCTGTGAAGCTTGCTGGATGCTGCTCGCTGATATCTCACACAAAGGACTAACTTGCTATACAAGCGATTTTTACGGTGTGTCACCGATGTGGCTCAGAGACTGCATTCACTACGTTCTAATAGTGATTTTGTGGGTATTGGAATTTGAAGTCCAGTGTGCGTCCCAATTCAGTCTGCACATACATTTTAACTGCAATCTGCTCATTTCTTGAGTCACATTGAATATGTCCAAGTTATCGTAGAGCCTGTATGATGTTGTTTCAGTTAACGAACAGCATTTTTTACGATCCAAAATACCACGTATGTTTTGCTGCTCATTTTTTTGCGGCACTATTTAGATCCAGTGTTAGTTAACGCGTTTGCCTCTGTTGTGGTCACTAAAAGAACCGTGTTTTTCAATGCCATAAGAAGACATTTTTGGTGCTGTAGCATAATTCCATATTGCGAGAGTTAATAAGCGTTTAGCTGCAGTTGTAGCTCTGAAAAATACACGCCTTTTACACCCTACAAACGTTGGTAATTTTTGCAGCACATTCTTTTGCGCAATTTACATGCACAGTGTTAGTTAAGTAATTATTTTTTGCAGTTTGTGGGTAAGTCAAAAGAACCTTTGTTTTTCACGCCAAAGAAAAACTTGTATTGTCTGGTAGCAATAATCATATCCTTGAAGGTTAATACGATGTATTTACTGGCTGTGTGCTCCGTAAAAATGACACGCCGTTTTAAACACGCTACAAAGCTGGTAATATTTGGCAGCACATCTCTTTTGTGAAAACTTACATCAAGGGTTAACTAAGTATTATTATGGCAGTTTTATGTCAGTAAAAGAAACGTTTTTTAAACAAGTCCAAACCACCAATCGCGCGTGCGTCAAGCAGGAAATTTTGTGCAGTAGCATAATTCATATGCAAGGTTAAAATTAAGCGTTTTTCTGCTGTTTGATACTCCGTATAAAAACACGTCGTTGTTAACACGCTGACAAAGCTGGTATTTTGTGCAGCACATTTCTTTTGCACATTTCCATCCAAGGTTAATTCAGTGTGTTTTGTCTTGATGGTATGTAGTCAGCTAAAAGAAACGGTGTATTTCAACCGACGACAAGAAGAATTAGTGAATGTAGCAAAATTCATATATCTCAAAGGATTAATTAAGCCTGTTTAGTGCTTTTATATTCAGATAAAATACAGCAGTGTTTTTAAACTGCACATACAAGTATATGTTCCGTCCATTTGGAGCGACAATTTATATCGCAAGGGTTACCCAATCTTGTTAGTGGATTCATTTGAATCAAATACAGGTTGTATTTATTCAATACAGATATACTTCATTTAAACAGAGTCCGTACATTTAGAACAAATAGTATGTCACACAGAGAGGTGGCAGGCTCTCACATGCGAGTGGCAGTGGCACAAGCAATTCCGTGGAGCAGCCCATGTTCGTATTCACAGTAAGGGACGTCGCAGCAGGGGTATACTGTTAGGTGCCAGAACTGCCTGTGTCTTCTAGCGGCCGTGTGTGTTTCAGCAACCCATGGTCTTGTTGTTTGACTAGGTAATTGCCACTTCTCCCAGATGACATATCTGCAACCGCCAGCCAAGAGTCGGTGGGGAACGTCAGACACAACCCATAGTTGGCATGGCCCCGGGAGCTAGGGTCGAGCGCCCACCTGTCCTCAACCCGCGGACTATCCCATGCCGGTTCCCTCAGGCAGAAGAACTAACATGTGTGTCTGGGCTCAGTAGCTACTAATACAGCGAGGATGGAACAATTTGAGGGAGGTCACAATCAGCAGCTACTGGGCAGCGAAGAATTGGGGCCAATATCCCCTGCTTCTTGACGCAGTACGCGGCATAGTATAGATGGTGGAGAGTGGCATGGTGTTAACGTGTGGCCCGCAGACCCCCGGACCGCGATAGTCACGGGCACAACTGCCGGTTCCTTCCACACAAGCGGCCCTGGCCCCCGCATGAATAGTCTGCGGTGGCTCGGGGCGTCCCCCGGCCGGCCCGTCACCTTCTTAACTTATACGCATGGCCGCAAGCTCCTGTCTCTGCTCCAGCCCTCCCGGCGCGCGCGCGTCCCTCGACATCGCTAAGGCGCTCGCCGCGCCGGCTCTGTGAAATTTAAAGGGCAGTGCACGGTAATTGCTATTGCCGGTCACTGAGCCCTTATTTAATGACTTACCTACCTGGGTCTGTTGCCGGATCTTTAGTTCCATTTAGCCTACTGAGAAAGCGTTCCAAACCTTGTCTGATTTTACCAGTGTACCGTACCAAAAGCATGTCGCAGTATCCACGACCACAGCATCTTGCCGCCTGTCCTGACCTACTGCCTTGTCCAACAACCACGAACCATATGCCGCCTCCCTGACCTTCTGCCTGTCACACCCTACTACGAGTCCTTGCCTGACGATTCAGCACCACCCTATGAGCTTTTTGGCTGCCAACACGGCAAGCAAGTCATCGTCAAGGGTAGACTCCCCGCGCAGCAAGTACCATCGCGCTATTGCTGGCCGGGGCTCTTGTGAAAACCGGAGCTACTTAGATTCCGTTCCTGGCGTGGCTTACGCATCCGCTTGCGGCGGTCCAGTGGATCCACTTCTTTAAGCATCTGTGTATCGGTGACAGAAAAGATCCAGGCCATGAATCCCGCCAAGGTGCCATTCGGCTGTCTGACAGCTGACCTCACCGCCATTGTGGTCCCAGCAGTCGCCACAGATCGCTCAGCAAGCCCAGCAACTCAGCCATCTCTCCAGCTATGATGCAGCAGTTCCTGGGTCCGCCCGCACAGCAACCACGCTCCCGCGGCTCCTCGTTCCGCTCCAATCGCTGGTCCACGGCTCCGATCTGTCTATGCCGGTCCAAATTCGATGGGGAACTCCAAGGCTCAGGCTTATCACCCATATGACTCCCTGCGATGGTTATTATTCGAAGTTAATGGCAACCAATTTCCTACGAGACGGTCTAAGGTGGCGGTGTAGCTCAGCCCTTCTCTGCCGGGAAAGCCGCAGGCCTGGGCTGACTCCCCTCTGTGGACAGGGACGATCCGGTCACAGCCAACCTGGCCTACCGTTCCGTCTACCGTGAGTTGCAGGAGTGTATATTCGAGGAACCGTCCGGGCTTCTTCTTCCGGAGAAGCGCGCCTTGCTAAACCGGCGCCAAAGGGGGATTCATGCCGTAGGCGACATGCCGGTACTTTCCTGTGCACTTTGGCTGGGCGCGAGTTATCTTGGATGAGAGGCAGCGTTTACTGCCACGGCGTTGCAAGAAGGCCTTCTCAGACCGCGTCAAGATGCCTATCTAGTCCCGGATATACTCCGCGTCTTCCTTGAGTGCCTTATCTCCCTGGCCATCTCAGATTGACATCCGTTTCTCGAAGCGTCCCTGAGGGAACTCCGCAGGAACGGAACAGCTAACCCTCACCGTCTGCCCTCGTCTGCTCCTAGGTAATTCAAAGGGCCGCCTCAGTTTGCCGCTCAATCATCCTGGCCGTCCAAGGAGCTATGAAAGATAGGATAGAGGCCTCACCTGTCTACACCACCGAGCTAAACCAGAAACGTGAGGAGAATTCTTTGTCTGTGTACTGCGGCAGTGCATACCATTTCCGCAGATCCTGCGCCCACGCGCGCCCTCAGCGGTCCGGGAAACGAGCGCACCTTAGGGGTACATTATGCGAGGCGTGCCCTAAGGTGTAGAGCAAGCCTCTCCTCGCCTGACCATGCCTGTGATCGTCTGCACTGGGCTGGTTCCCATTTCACGCTACATGCTGTCTTACTTGACTCTGGGTTTGCTTGGAATTTCTTGACACTGCCTGGTTTCCCAGGCATAAGCACCCATGGGATCCGCCTGGAGAAGCCCGCATACGGTCACTCCGTCTTCAGTGGTGAATTCTCAAGCATCTAATTCAGTCCGACTGACCTGTCTGGGTCCACTACAAGTAGGGGTACTTAAGCATCAATGAGGAGACATGCGTTCTAGCGGTACTAGGGCCGGAGGGGGGGGGGGGGGGGGGGGGGGGGGGGGGGGAGGGCTGGGGGGCGACCGCCATTCTCCTCGTCCATTTCTCCTGTTTGATGCTCCCGTGGTATGCAAGCACCATAGTTTCCCATGCTTCGAGTTGGGCAGACCGGGCGAAGTCCTGAGTTGGTGGTTCGGAAGTGACAGTCTCAGCAGTTGGTGGCAACCTCGCCCGAGTCGTTACCGCTTCTCAGGGGTCATCTAAGTCCGTCTGACGGGCCTTCCTGGCATCATAGGCAAGCTTCGCAGACGACTTCTCCGAGAAGCAAGCGAGACGTCTGCACCCGCATGCGGGTCCAATGAGCTGTCCTAATTGAGTCTGGTGCCCGGGGACTGTCTCCATCTCACGTAGCGCTTGGCGTATGTCTACATATATCAAGGAGAATCTCAGAGGGGGTTCATACCGTCAGTCCTCGCTCTCGCAGGTGGGTCGCGGGTTCTTTTCGTGGCTAGAGAGGTGACGATACTCTACTCCTAGCATAGACTATCGAAGGCCTCATAAGATACGGTAAAGAACTGCTACCTCTGCCCTGATCACGGAGACTTTTTTGACGAGGCTACGGGTGCCTGAGATCGTTACGAAACTGAACGCGAGGGGCAGGCTAAGAACAGACAAACGGATACGTGAGTGCGATGAATGGAGAAGACCGCTTTCAACACCCGCTACGGCACTTCGAGTATCTGGCGATGCCCCTTGCAAGGGCTCTACAAGAAGCCCCGAGCCGTACTTCAAGAATTCTTAATGACATTCTTCCGGGAACTCCTGTATCATGAGCGTGGTTTGTGTATCTAGAGCGACATTCTGGTGTTCTCCGCTGACCATTGAGTGCCCATCAAGTTCACGTACGAGCAAGTCCTCAGACTACTAAGGCCAACTGCCTCTATAGCCGTAAGACTGAGAATGCCTGTGTTCATCAGCAGAGTCTACCAATCCTCGCTAGCATCCTTTCGAAAGGCCTGCCGGGAAGATGGAAAAGGGGGGGGGGGGTGGGGGGGGGGGGGTGGGGGGGGGGGACACACACCCGCCACTAAGTGTCTGCCGTCCTTCAGTGGCCGCGCCGCCGTGACTCGAGAGCATACAAAGATTCCTGGGGTTCGCCCAACTAGTTATATGCAATTTATAGCCACATTTCTCCTAGCTGGCATCTCCCATAGTGGCTTTACCAAGAAGAACGCCAAATCCCAGAAGCTCTGCCACCAGCGCAGAGGAAGCCTTCTCTACAGTTAAAGTTCGGTGCCTTGCGCCTACAGCGCGGTACTCTCCCGGCCAGATACAGAACAACCAGTGTATTCCTTCGCAGTCGACGCCTCACTCGTGGGAGGCTGGGCAAGTACTCTCCCAAAGACCGCAAAGGCAATAGAGCCGGTCACTTTGCGGGTTTTATCTAAAGTGTTTCCTCTGCTGAAAGGATCTACAGCTATCGCAACCGGAATTACTGGGGGATCAAGCTTGGGCTCTGGAAGAGTGGCGGTATCGTCTTGGAGTGGGGCTCGTCACCAGTTCCCGCATTTATACGACCATAAAAAGACCTGCTATATTCTTCCAGACGGCTCTAACGCTTAAATTCCACGCCAGGCTCAGTTGGTGCTCTCCTTCTTTCCTGTTAATTTCTCATAAGTTTTTGCCCTGCGGAACGTAAATGTCAGAGGCCGACGGGCGTGCTCAATGACGTCCGTGCTTCGATGTGACTGGGACAGAGTCCACCCCACGCACATGTATCTCGCCAGAACGGCTTATCTCTGCCGCACCGATAGACCCTACCACGCATTCCCCGGCAACCATACGTGCTCAGCATCATCCAATGAAGAAGAGAGTGTCTGTGGCGGGTCATTGCATCCCCTTATGCGGGTCACGCCAGGAGTGGCAGAGGTCCTGTTTCCCTTCAGTCTCTCGGTTCTACTGGTGGCCGGGTGGGGGGGGGGGGGGGCCAGGCCCCCGGGGGGAGGGGGGTCCGGGGTGGGGGGGGGGGGGGGGGGGGGGGGGAGGGGACCCATAACGCCCGAGATGTTCGTTGAATTGTGGAGTCCTGCGTCTATCCTGTGCCAGGAACAAGTCATCACTCGTCTCAAACCGTCAGGGTCTGCTCCTTCCTCTTACCTATACCTAGCTGTCCATGGACCATTGGCCAATAGGAATTTTATCACGGATCTCCCTCCTTCCTCTGGCAAGCACCGTGATTTTGGGTAAGTGACGAGACCGTTTTCAAAATGTGCCACTTACACTCCATCTGCCGACGCCTGCCTCAGCCCCGCGCCTTAGCAGTATTAATTTCTACAATAATTTTTCGGCTGCATGGGCTGCTCTCGGCACATAGTGTCGGAACGAGGGGCGTTCAATTTAGTACTCCAGATTCTGCGCTCACCTCTCGCAACCAACATGGCAAATGAAATTGACCTTTCTCATCCTACCACCACCCAGTCCAATGGCAGGTAGAGAGAGTAAAACCAACCCTAGGTTGCTACTGCGACCACTTTGTCTCCAGCTCGCCAGGATGATTGTCCAGCATGTTTAACCCTGAGGGTCGAGTTGCTCCTATAACTCATTGGACTCGGAGTCTGTCCCCCCCCCCGCGAGCTGCTTCCTTTTCTTCATTGCTAGGCGGCGACATTCCCAAACCTAGCCCCCTAGGTCCCTCCCACCGTTTTACTGTGCCCTCCGAGGTCCCGCCGTGCAGACGGGGTCCAGACCTGAACAGGCTATCTGAAGCAGATGCACCAATGTCTCTCTACTTCCACAGCCTATTCGCAGCATCCGCACAAGGCACAAGTCGACAAAAATACGAAAACACTCCCGGCCAACCTTCTCCGCGGCAAGTGACAAGGTGTGGTTGTCGGCTACATATATACTTTTCAATAGTATCTCCAGCTATTAAGCTGTGGTCCCCGGTCCATGGAGGGAGTCCATATCGATGTGCTTAGGACGCATTAATCCCAAGTGCATACAACGCCGCCTTCCTCCCACTATGAGGTCCGCGAACGTCCCTTCCATGTCTCGCGTTCTAAAACCAGGTCATCTTTAATCGCTTCTCTAGGTACGTGTCTCTCTCACACTCCTGAGGGCGCGATGCCCACCGGATGTCATTATCGGTGTAAAGAAGATTCTAGTTGTGAAGAACGGTCATGAGGAAAGCGGTTGTTTCTCTCATTGACTGGACGGGTTCGCGCGACGAGGAGAGGCCTGGAGCAGAAAACAAAATAGGTACAGGATGTCTGTGGACGCCTCAATACAGAGTTTCGTCGAGATCCAGGCCAGAACAGGGAGAGGGCAACGGGTGGGGTATGTGCACGTGAGGGCCCGTGACTCCCCGTCCCTGTCCGAGAGCGACGACCCGTGGGATCCCGGCAAAAACAGGCACCCGTGGCCCAGCCCGTTCATAGTCGGAGGCGTGGCTCGCTTCCCCGGCGCGGCAACGGTCACCTATCTTAGCAACACCGGCCGTACGCTCCTGACCTCTGCTCCACCTCCGGCGCGCGACGTTATCCCTATTATATAAGTGAGACGGAACCTCAATCATCTAAGTGCGCTCGCGCGGACGGCTCTGTTAAATTTAAAGGCCAGTGCCCCGTGTAATATGGCTATTAGCCAGTCATCTGCACTATTTTAAGCTGCCCTTCCTGGCGGGCTGTTGCCGTAGCTTTAGTGCCATTTACGCCTACTGAGGAAAAGCGTTCCAACCATTGTTCTTGCCACCATGTCCTGACCTACTGCCTGTCCAACGACCACGAACCATTGCCCCCTGCCGCTGACCTCTGCTTTCCCTCGGATACAAGACCTGCTGACTATTCCTGCACACGCTAAATTTGCGCTGCGTATCCTTCAGCATAGCAAGTCACGTCAGGGTAATCGACCTGGTAACTCGCCGCCGCAGCAAGTCCAACGCTTGCGGGCGGCTCTTGTTGAAACGCGGGACCTACTTAGATTCCGTTTCCCTGTCGTAGCCTTACGTGCATGCGGCTTGCGGCGGATCATTGGACCACTTCTACGTCTGGGTTCGGTGAGCACATGGGAGGTCATGTTGTAGGAGGACAGCTCATGCATACAAGGACCGGTGAGCGAGACAGCAGTGAAGATAAATCAATAATCGATGATGATGTAGCCGACGACCGGGGAGGGGCACATGGGAGCCGGTGAAGCAAGAGCTTCATCACCGTTAGTAGAAGAGGGGCGTCAGTTTGTGCGTCCAGTAGCGAGGCGCAGCCAGCAAGAGGGTTATGTGTGGCCGTGAGTCAGCAGGGTAGCAGCAGTATGAGGTCAGGATCCAAGCGGCCACTTGGTAGAAAACCCGCTTCGCAGGTTTAAGAAAGTAGCGGCACAGGGGCTCAACGAAGCAGCGGCGGTAGTTGTCACAGCGTTGGCGGTAAAATCAGCTATTTGGCGGTGTGGCAGTTCTTTGCTAAGACACCGTAGGAGCCGAATATGGGTAATATTTTTGAATCTGTGGGCAGAAAGTGAAGCGTGGCAAGGGAGCTAACGTTTGCACCACGGCCCTGCGTCAACACATGCAGCGTCACCATCCGGTGGCCTGGAAGAAACGTGGCTCAGATGTGGTGGTCCCTCCTGCCGCCGCCGCAGCAGCAGTGGCCAGTGGCACGCATGCTATTGCAGCCAGTCAAGGCTCCACCACCTCTGCAGAAGTGAGCTTTATCTCTTTGCCATCATCTCCCGGTCCAGATACTCCTGCTCCTCGCTGCTCATGGCATCAGCAGTCGTTCAACTAGGCGATTGCAAAGAGACAACAGTATGCGTCCAACAATCCTAAGGTGCAGAAGCTGACCGTGCTCCTGTCCAAGTTGTTGGTACTGCAGTCCCTTCCATTCCAAATGGTGGACTCTGCACCGTTCAGAGAATTAACGCCTGTGCGGAACCGAGGTGGAGCGTTCCAAGCCGTAATTTATTTTCCAAAAAGGCAGTACCAGCCCCTTCACATATATGTAGAACAGAAGGTGGGCCAGTCCTTGAGATTATCGGTTTGTTGTAACTACGGTCAGGGCCAGTACATGTCCTTTACCGCCCACTGGGTGAATGTGCTTCCTGCCCAGGCACACCAACAACTTGGACAGGAGACGCTGCTTTCTCCTCCACGTTGTCAAACTGCTGCTCCTGCGCCAATGTCCGCCTCCTCCTCCTCCACCACCACCACCACCATCTCAGCCTTCACAAGTACTGCTCCATCATACCACCTGTGTAGGGCACCGCGGGGCCACGCAGTTCTACACCTTGCTTGCCTCGGCAAACAAAGTCACACAGTGGAGGAACTGCTCCGCGTCATGCAGTAAGAAATCGATGTGTGGCTTTCTCTGTGCCAACTGCAAATCAGAACCATGGTGACGGACAATGGGAGGATCATGGTGTCTGCTCTGCACCGAGGAGGGATGGTCCATGCGCCCTGTATGGAGCACGTGTTCAATCTGGTTGTGAAAAGGTTCCTGAAGTCTTCCACTGATCTTCAGAAGATTCTGAAAATGGCCAGGAAATTGTGCATGCACTTCATCCATTCCTACAAAGCGAGGAACACCCTCCTCGAGTTGCAGCGGCAGAACGGCCTCCCCCACCACACGCTGATATGCGATGTTTCCACCCGTTGGAATTCCAGCCTGCACATGTTGGACCGACTGTATGAACAGAGAAAGGCCATTAATGATTTTTTGATGATCCAGACGGACAGGAGTACTCCCCTGTGTAACTTTGATGTCAGCCAGTGGAAGCTCACGCGTGACATCTGCCGTTTTCTGAGTCCATTCGAGGAGGCGACGTTATTTGTCAGTCGCCAGGACTACGGGATGAATAACGTCATTCCACTGCTTCATGTCCTGGAACAGATGCTGAAAAATCTGTCTGGGCAGGGGACTGGAGACGTGGCGACTACATCTCGCGGCCACATGAGTCCGGTGGGGACTGAACTGGAGGAGGAAGAGGAGGACATTGGAGCAGAACCATTGACTGGTGAAATGAGTGGATTTTCTACCCAGGTGACAGGAGAGGAGGAGCAGGAGCAGCTGAAGGAGGTAGATGGAGATGAGGAAGACGAGGCAGATGACCAGCAAGCACCGTGGCAGTATACAGTGGAGTTGGAGGCAGGGAGTCCCTCGGAGTCACTTGTGCAGATGGCCCGCAGCATGCTGATTTGCCTTGCTAGTGATAACCGAATAGTCACCATCCGGCAGAGGGATGACTTCTGGCTCTCCACCCTATTGGACCCTCGCTACCGGTCCAAAATGGGAGCCTTTTTCCAAGCTACTGAGAGGGAGGACAAACTCAAATACTTTAGAGAAATCCTCCGTAGTCAGTTTGCTGCTGCCTATGTCCGGCATCGTCCCTCCTCTGACAGGTCTGACCGGGGCGTTCCTCAGCGCTCATGTACTACTGCCGCAGCTGCTGTGGGAAGGTGGGGGGTTCAGACCAGTACCAGCTCCATCAGCAGCAACCTAAGTATGGAGTCACTGATGAGCAGCTTCCTTCACCCGCTTAGTGAGAAGGGCAGTCACCAGCAACAGCAGCAGGACCTGGAGCAGACCCTGATAGAAGATCCGCTGGACTACTGGGCAGCCAAACTGGATGTGTGGCCGCAACATGCCGAGTTTACAGTGGAGAAGCTGTCCTGCCAGTAGTGTGGCATCAAAGCGGGTGTTCAGTGCGGCGGGGGCCATCGTTACCCCAAGGAGAACCCGCTTTTCCATGGGAAATGTGGAACGACTGACCTTTGTCAAGATGAATCAGGCGTGGATCAGCCAGGATTTCCACACACCAATGCCTTAGGCGTCAGATTACATCAGCCATGATGCCTCACCAAAACTTTGAGAAATGAGTCTGGGTTCAAACTACCTGCCTCAGCCACTATTCTGATGCCGCCACCCGCCTGATGCCACACATCTGCTGTCAGTTTCTCCATCTGCCTACCACCATCTTTACCAGGGACTGCTATTGCCACCCACCTCCACATTCTGTCATTGTGCCACTCTATGACCTCATACTGCTGCTGCTGTTGCTGGTGCCGTGACCTCCACACTGTGTCATTGTGCCACTCTCTGACCTCATGCTGCTGCTGCTGATGCTGCTGCTGTCACCTCCACACTCTGTCATTGTGCCACTCTGTGACCTACTCCTGTTTTTGCCACCTCCAGAATGTCATTGTGCCACTGTCTGACCTCATGCTGTTGCTGCTGTGGCTGCAGCCATGACCTCCACACTGTGTTACTGTGCCACTCTGTGGCCTACTCCTGTTGGTGCCATCTTCAGAATGTCATTGTGCCACTGTCTGACCTCATGCTGCTGCTGTTGCTCCTGCCGTGACCTCCACACTGTGTCATTGTGTTTCTCTGTGGCCTACTCCTGTTTTTGCCACCTCCAGAATGTCATTGTGCCACTGTCTGACCTCATGCTGCTGCTGTGGCTGCTGCCGTGACCTACATACTCTGTCATTGTGCCACTCTGTGGCCTACTCCTGTTTTTGCCTACTCCAGAATGTCATTGTGCCACTGTCTGACCTCATGCTGCTGCTGTGGCTGCTGCCGTGACCTACACACTGTGTCATTGTGCCACTCTGTGGCCTCCTCCTGTTTTTGCCACCTCCAGAATGTCATTGTGCCACTGTCTGACCTCATGCTGCTGCTGTGGCTGCTGCCGTGACCCTACACACTGTGTTATTGTGCCACTCTGTGGCCTCCTCCTGTTTTTGCCACCTCCAGAATGTCATTGTGCCACTGTCTGACCTCATGCTGCTGCTGTGGCTGCTGCCGTGACCTACACAATCTGTAATTGAGCCACTGTCTGACCTCATGCTGCTTCTGTTGCTCCTGCCGTGACCTCCACACTCTGCCATTGTGCCACTTTGTGGCCTACTCCTGTTTGTGCCTCCTTCAGAATGTCATTGTGCCACTGTCTGACCTCATGCTGCTGCTGTTGCTCCTGCCATGACCTCCACCCTGTGTCATTGTGCCACTCTGTGGCCTACTCCTGTTTTTGCCACCTCCAGAATGTGATTGTGCTACTGTCTGACCTCATGCTGCTGTGGCTGCTACCGTCACCTCCACACTCTGTCACTCTGCCACTCTGTGGCCTACTGATGTTGCCACCTGAGCCCTCAGCTTGATTTTTTCCAGCTGGCGCTGCCATGACTTTATCAGGCTACATTCCCGCTTCAGTTTTTTGGTCTGTTTTGCCCTTTTAAGTGCCCAGAAATTTTCATAGTGAAGCGATTCTAAGAGCGGCGGCAGTTATATGCGTGTCATACTAAAACACAACATTGTATGAAGACCAAACCAAGCTCCCTCTGCATATTTAAGCATGGCACAACGTTCTACAGCACCCTACAGACTCTGTTCAGCCTGGAAATAGCTGTTTTTTAACGCGAATCATCCCTAAGTAATTCGGACCGAAACTAATTTTGTTGGAAAATTCGGCAAAGTCGACGAACCGATTTTTTGAGAAATTCGCCCATCTCTAGTACTCGGGCGATCAGCGGAGGCTGATCCTTGATCATAACTCTGAGAGACATGGGCAGCTGAGGAACGCTTGGTGGTGGCGGAGCAGGAGGAGGCGGAGGCAGAGGTTGGTGAGGCAGGTATGACAGTGGTTGGAAGCCCGGCATCGATGTGGCCTTTTTTGGCCAAGTGTTCCCTACATTTCAACTCATGCATTCGCTGCATCTGACTAGACATGTTAGTGGTGGTTAAACACCTAAGATTCCTCCCTCTACTGATGCGTTTACGGCAAAGGCGGCATATGACATCGCTGGGTGAATCAGACGCTTTCTAAAAAAAGGCCCAGGCTTTTGAGGTTCTGGACCTTTTCGATGGCGATAAGCGAGGAGCGGTGTTTCCGCTGATCGTGGTTGGCAGAATTATCTCAGCGGACTGGTGCGACCGCCCGCTCCCTTTTTGAGGCGGGAGCCGTACTGACACTACCCCCATCGTCTTCCTCCTCATTCAGTGATGAAGCGCTCGCAAGCAAATTCTGCTGAAAAGACCACGTTGGATCCGCAATGTCGTCATCATCATCATTAACACAGGTGACTTCCTCGTCCTGACATTATGCATATTGGAGCTGCGGGCTACAAACAACAGGCACTGCAAGGCATTGCCGACCGCCCGAGATTTTTGCCGATTGACCGGCTTCCTTCTCCTGCTCTGATGGCATCAACGATTGGGTGTCAGAGCAGACAAAATCATCCTCTTTGGCCTCCTGATCTTTTGAAATGTCTTCTGACCCCAACCGCATTTTGTCATCAAAGAGGTCTTCAGAAAATGCATTATCCACAGTGGTGGGTACATAAGTTGACATTTGGGCTGCCTTCGCTTCATTTTGGACGGATGCTGCTGATGCTGATGACGACATTTGTGGCTGTGACTGGGAGGACGAGGAGGTAAGACTGCTGGATGCATATTGCATTAACCACTGAAGAACAGATTGGCGACGCTGTTCATTACTGAGATTCACAGGGCCCTTACCCAGCGATGACAGGCCTGATGGTCCTGCTACCGATGATCCGCAGGCTTACGTGTTGTCGCCAGCACTGGAAGCAGCATCTTCTCTCGTATCTCTACCTCCATGTCCTACACCCCTCTTTGCTTGCTTACCACCTGCATTTCGCTCCATGTTCAGAAAGATAAAAATGTAAGAAGGTATGGAAGAGTTTTTGACAGTCTCTTAGTGAAAGACGGCAAATCACAGCTATTCTTAAATCCCTCTAATTTCCTACAGCCAACTAGGATTAGAAACTGAATTATTTCTAGGAATACCTGTGAAATGCGGTCTGCTTGAAGAACCGTAAGACAAAATCAACAGTGTTCTTCCTTCAGTCCCAGTGATTTACAACTGCCCAGTAGGACGAGGAATTGATAGTTTTCAACAAACTATCATACAAGTGCTCTATCTGCGCCAAACTGAGATTCACCGAGCACAATAAAAATATTAATAAGTTACACGGATGAGAAATTGCGTTTTTTGCAGCAGTGACAAACGAAAATAGTTACTAGAAAATTTTTCTATCAAAATTGTCGTACAACGTGGCTATTTGAAAAAAACTAGGGCCGCACCACATGCAATACAGCTATTTAAAATTTATATGGATAACAAACGGTGGTTTTTGCACCAATGAAATACACCAACAGTAACTACAACATTTCTGTATCCAAATTTAAGTACAAGGTGGCTATATGAAAAAAACTGGGGCGAACCAAAGTGCAATACAGCTATTTAAAAGTTATACGGATAAGAAAAGGTGGTTTTTGCACCAATGAAATACAACAGCAGTTACTACAAAATTTCTGTATTCAAATTTAAAGGGGTTGTCTCGCTAAAATGATTGGGTTTTAATTAAAAGATCTTTAAAAAACAAGCAGCTTTGCAATATATGTTCATTACAAATGTCCTACTGATTTTGAGTAAGCCCTGTTAGTAGGAGTACATCAGCTTCTCAAATCTCTATAGCAGCAGACCTGTTGATCCTTATCTCACTGGCTGTCAGGTCTGTATGACTCATCAGCCTCTGAATACAGGTCTGAGCAGAGAGCCCCTCCAGCACAGAATGCTTCTGTAGTGGAGGGAGGGGGAGGTCTCTGGCTTCTGTGTCCCTGCTGCCTGGATTAACCCTGTGTGTGCCTGCTTCCTCCTGCTCTCTACACAGATAGATGTGACAGCAGTGACCCTGTGTGTTACTATAATCATGATGTGTCTGTGGAGCTGTAACTATACTAATACTATACAGATCAGGGGGCATGTGAATGCTTCATGCTCTGGTGTACTAGTGACACATCCTGAGTATAGTAACACTTCACAGCTGCCCTGTGTCTGTTCTGACAGGGTCTGTTTGTTGCTGGAGATGTGCAGATTTGTATGCTAAGCAGGGGGTATAGGAACACTTGCATCCCCCCTGCTCTGGCTCCACACTCATAGATCAGCTCTCTCCTGTCTCCTGACTGTGGAGACGAGCAGCAAGAGCTGCAGCAGACCTAGGCAGGCATACACAGGGATAAATCTGGCATCAAACCCACTCGTTCACCCCCTCTCCCCTGCTGTATAGAAGTTAAGGAGGAGAGCTTTCTGTGTGCTGAGGGAAGGGGGGAAAGGGGAGGAGAGGAGGCAGACAAGAAGCACGCCCCTCAGTTCAACTGCCAGGCTCACTGACTTAGGCTGAAAGCTTGTAATGAGACAACTCCTTTAAGTACAAGGTGGCTCTTTGAACAAAACTGGGCCGCACCAAAGTGAAAAAACAGCTATTTAAAAGTTATACGGATAAGAAAAGGTGGGTTTTGCACCTATGAAATACACCTGCAGTTACTAGAAAATTTCTGTATCCTAATATAAGTACAAGGTATGTCTTTGAACAAAACTGGGCTGCGCCAAAGTGAAAAACAGCTATTTAAAAGTTATACGGATAAAAAAGGTGGGTTTTGCACCAATGAAATACACCTGCAGTTACTAGAAAATTTCTGTATCCAAATATAAGTACAAGGTGGGTCTTTCAACAAAACTGGGCTGCGCCAAAGTGAAAAACACCTATTTAAAAGTTATACGGATAATAAAAGGTGGGTTTTGCACCTATGAAATACACCTGCAGTTACTAGAAAATTTCTGTATCCTAATATAAGTACAATGTGGCTCTTTGAACAAAACTGGGCTGTGCCAAAGTGAAAAACACCTATTTAAAAGTTATACGGATAATAAAAGGTGGGTTTTGCACCTGTGAAATATACCTGCAGTTACTAGAAAATTTCTGTATCCTAAAATAAGTACAAGGTGGCTCTTTGAACAAAACTGGTGTTAGGGATGATCAGGGACGCACACAAGACACGGACAAGTGGGGCCCTGACACTGATCCCAGCCTCTGTCCCTGCCTTTTGGGGAACCCGACTCCTTAACAGGCCGGCCCCAACCTGAAGACTCAAGGCTACACTGAGCAGAGTGCACAGACAAAGACAAACAAACAAAGAACACAAAAGCTGTAGTCGGACTGTCCAAGTCAATAACAGGGCGGGCAGCGCGGTACAGATTCATGCGGCAAAGGGAGAAACCAGAAACAAAGCAGAGATCAGTAGCACAGAGAAACGACAATATGAAAGGCTAACTATAAAGGCGAGCAGTATAGCAGGCATTGAGAAGAGGAAGCATTGGCTATATATAGGAAAAGGGTGGAAGTAGAGGAGCTAGGATAGGTGGAAGAACCTATCAATCCAGAGAGCTGATTAACCCCTATGAGTGCTGGAGGATATCTGGCCAAGACGTCGACCAGAAATCAATCAAGATACGAGGCTACAGGGAAGTGTTCACACAAAGGCGGCAAGGCCGCAGTTATGATCGCTGCGGCTGTGGCCGGCGACCAGGGCCAAATGGCATGGACGTGACAGTCCCCCCCCCATCTATGAGGGGCCACTGGATCCTCCTTAGATCCCCCTGGCTTGAATGGGTTGGCTCGGTGAAATTTTGTCACCAGTTCGGGGGCATGCAAGTCCCTAGACGCCACCCACACCCGTTCTTCCGGACCGTACCCCTTCCAGTGCACCAGGTATTGGGAGGGCATTCTGAACCCTGCTAGAGTCGATAGTACGCTCTATTTCATATTCTAATTCCCCTTGTATGACCACAGGATGAGGAGGAGGGCGACCGACCACAGCAGGAATGTACTTTTTAAGGAGAGATTTGTGGAATACCAGATGGATACGGAGTGAACTTAGAAGGCGGAGTCTGAAAGATACCGGGTTAACAATTTCAGTGGTAATGAACGGACCGATAAACCGGGGAGCGAACTTAGTAGATGGCACCCGAAGACGGAGATTTTTAGTCGAGAGCCACACCTTGTCGCCGACTACATATTCAGGTCCAGGTCGGCGTTTTTTATTAGCATAGTTGATTTGCTGAGCTTGGGCTTTTTCTAGAGTCTCACGACTCCTAGCCCAGACTGTGCAGTCGCTTAATGGCGGATTTGACACTGGGGAATTTAGATTCGCAACCTGTAGCGGCGGAATATCTGGGGTGAAACCCGTAATTACAGTAAAAGGGGGAGAGTTTGGTCGCGGAATTCTCATGATTGTTAAGGGCGAATTCTGCCATGGGCAAACCTCTCCTGGCATTCAGAAACATAGCATCTGAGGTATTGTTCTAGCGACTGGTTAAGTCTCTCAGTTTGCCCATTAGTCTCGGAATGGAAGGCGGATGAGAAGGACAGAGAGATGCCCAATTTACCACAGAATGCTCTCCAGAACCTCGACACAAACTGTACCCCTCTGTCAGATACAATATTGGAGGGAATACCATGGAGTCTAAGTATATGACAGACAAATAAATCAGCGAGGAGTTTGGCTGAAGGCAATTTCTTCAAAGCAATGAGATGACACATTTTAGAGAATCGGTCTACCACCACCCAAATCACTGACCTACCCTTGGAGGGGGGAAGATCGGTGATGAAATCCATTGAGATGTGAGACCAGATCCTATGGGGAAACGGGAGGGGGTGCAATAATCCCTCGGGGGTGGCGTCGGGGTACCTTTGCCCTGGCACAGGTCTCACAAGTAGTGTTGAGCGATTACGTTGGCTATCGACATCGGGCGATAGTCGATAGTCGGGCACCATCGATAAGGTTTTTTGATAGTGAGCAGTCAATTATGAGCGATGACCATTAAAGTTAAGTATGGGAGAGCAACAACACCTTCATTCTTACACCCAACAGGGCTGGAGAAGCTGGAATTAACAGCCACAACAGTCAAATGGATACCTGCTACATCTTAGGCACAAAACTTAGGCTATAAAAGCCACAGAAAAAAAGTCACACACCATTGACTATCCCTGTCTTGTACCACAGCATGACCCTTAAACATGCATCACCCACAAATTAAAAAGTGCCACAAGGCAGTATTATTTGAACCATCATTTTACTTGAACTGGACATTGAATATCCCTGTCCTGGAACGCAGCATGAGCCCCAAACCTGCATGACCCCCACATTTAAAAGTGCCGGAAAAAGGAGTCTTTCAACCACTATTTTAGTTTCACTGGACATTGACTATCCCTGTCCTGGGCCACAGCATGAGCCCCAAACCTGCATGACCCCAGATTAAAAAGTGCCGGGAAAAGGAGTCTTTGAACCACCATTTTAGTTTCACTGGACACTAATCCCTGTCCTGGGCCACAGCATGAGCCCAAACCTGCATGACCCCAGATTAAAAAGTGCCGGAAAAAGGAGTCTTTCAACCACCATTTTAGTTGAACTGGACATTGACTATACCTGTCCTGGACCGCAGTATGACCATTAAACCTGTCTGACCCCCAAAGTAAAAAGTGCCGGGAAAAGGAGTCTTTGAACCACCATTTTAGTTGAACTGGACATTTACTATATCTGTCCTGTACCGCAGAATGACCATTAAACCTGTCTGACCCCCAGATTAAAAAGTGCCGGAAAAAGGAGTCTTTCAACCACCATTTTAGTTTCACTGGACATATACTGTCCCTGTCCTGGGCCACAGTATGACCATTAAACCTGTCTGACCCCAGATTAAAAAGTGCCGGAAAAAGGAGTCTTTCAACCACCATTTTAGTTGAACTGGACATTGACTAGAACTGTCCTGGACCGCAGTATGACCATTAAACCTGTCTGGCGCCCCAGATTAAAAAGTGCCGGAAAAAGGAGTCTTTCAACCACCATTTTAGTTGAACTGGACATATACTGTCCCTGTCCTGGGCCACAGTATGACCATTAAACCTGTCTGACCCCAGATTAAAAAGTGCCGGAAAAAGGAGTCTTTCAACCACCATTTTAGTTGAACTGGACATTGACTATACCTGTCCTGTGCCACAGCATGACCCAGGGCCGGAGTTACAGTGGGTGCGGTGAGAGCCCAGGCTGGCGTCCGTCATCTATTAACACGCAGGTTAAAATGCCCTAATGACGCAGCAACGAAAACTGTCGTGCTGAAGCAGAGTGCGGAAGCGGAAGTGTGAGAACTCCAGCCTTCCTCAGTACACAGTCAAGACCTGGGTAGCGCTTGCCCCTCCGTATGAGTGCGGACTGATTGAGCTTCACTTGGAAATACTGGTGGTTAATGCTCCTGTTCCACCCAGGTGCCCGTTTTCTTGGCATTCTTTTTCTCATTTTACTCAACGTGCTGGAGGAAATTGTCTCTGTACTTTGTTCTCTGTCCGTGCTCCATACTCCATGTCCTCTGAATAACCTACATCTGGTCAAGTTTTCCTGTACCTCCCTTGTACAATTCAGAGGAATTTTTTTACCAGCTATTTTGTACATGCAAGTTTTTTAGTACTTTAATTCTAGAAAACACATTTTTAAAATAGGATGGAATCCCACCATGTCTTTGTTTCTCTTTTTTAATTGTATTAAATGGGTTGTCTCAATACAGGGATTGATAGCTATGTTAAAGATCTTGCAAAAACAAGTCATTTTGCAATATGTGTCCATTAACAGTGTCCTACCTATTCAGTTTCTGACAGCACCATCACCCTTGAGCCACTCTTGACAATTGTGAAGAACAAATGTCTGTTAGAAACAACATTTTTTTTATAATAGGACCTGTAGTATAGCTGCATTTCAAAGCAAAATGCCCCCAAAAATTAAAAGCATGACCCTTGAGCCACTTTGGACAATTGTGAAGAACAAATGTCTGTTAGAAACAACATTTTTTTTTATAATAGGACCTGTAGTATAGCTGCATTTCAAAGCAAAATGCCCCCAAAAATTAAAAGCATGACCCTTGAGCCACTTTGGACAATTGTGAAGAACAAATGTCTGTTAGAAACAACATTTTTTTTATAATAGGACCTGTAGTATAGCTGCATTTCAAAGCAAAATGCCCCCAAAAATTCAAAGCATGACCCTTGAGCCACTTTGGACAATTGTGAAGAACAAATGTCTGTTAGAAACAACATTTTTTTATAATAGGACCTGTAGTATTGCTGCATTTCAAAGTAGCATGACCCAAAAAATTATAAAAATGACTTCTCAGCCACTGTTAAAAATTGTGAGGGAGAAATGCCACTTAGAAGCCACATTTCTGTTCCAAAGGACCATGATTATTGCTGTATCTCACAGCTACATGACCCCAAAAAATTATAAATATGACTTCTCAGCCACTATTGTAACGGACTTGGTAGTGGATCCGCTGGACCTCCGCAGGCGATGATAGCTAAGCCACGCCAGGGAACGGAATCTAAGTAGCCCCCGGTTTTCACCAGAGCCCGCCGCAAAGCGGGATGGACTTGCTGCGGCTTGAGGCTACCAGGTCGTCCCCCCTGACGTGACTTGCCTGCGGCGGCAGCCGAGGTGCAGCGAGGTACAAATAGTATTCCCAGAATCGTAGCGGTGGGCAGGCAGTATGGTCAGGGCAGGCGGCAATGGTTCGTGGTCGTGGACAGGCGGTAAGGTCAGGGCAGGCGGCAGAGGTTCGGAGTCGAGAAACGTAGCTAGGTCTGGTACACGGCAAGGCAAATAGACTATCAGGAACGCTTTCACAAAGGCACGGGGCAACAAAGATCCAGCGGGGAAGTGACGTGGGACCAAAACTTAAATAGAGACAGCGCCCGGCAATTAGCCAATTACCGGCGCACTGTCCCTTTAAATCTACATGAACGAGCGCGCGCGCTAGGGGGGCGCGTTATGCGCATTCCGGCCAGCAGGGGATGCGGACCGAACGGGAGCGCGGTCAGGTGAGGAGAAGGGACGGATGCAGCCACGGGCGGCAGTGGGACCCGCGGCGGCACCCGTCCCCGCCGGGGACCTGCCGCGGGGGACACGGGTGCGACCGCGGTCCGTGGACCGGACCGCGGCGCAACCCGTTACACTCAGCCACTATTAAAAATTGTGAGGGAGAAATGCCACTTAGAAGCCACATTTCTGTTCCAAAGGACCATGATTATTGCTGTATCTCACAGCTACATGACCCCAAAAAAATTTATAAATATGACTTCTCAGCCACTATTAAAAATTGTGAGGGAGAAATGCCACTTAAAAGCCACATTTCTGTTCCAAATTACCATAATTATAGCTGTATCTCACAGCAACATGACCTTAAAACCATTGACAATGCGAAAACTTCTTAAGATAAAGTGAGTAAATGGAATACGGTGTTGTCATGAAACCATTGGTTTCTTTTACAGTCTCCTCAACAGCAATACCAGCAAAATGAACTGTTGGGAAAAGAGAATAAAAATTGCAGTAAGAAATGATCATTTTAAAAAAAAAGTTTTTCAAGAGGACCATTTCTGTTTGAAAAGGAATGTGAAGTAGACCGGCAACTAATCGGTGACCTCGGCAATTGGGGCCACAACATCATCAGAGATCCATTCCTGATTCATCTTGATGAAAGTCAAACGATCCACATTATCTGTGGAAAGCCGGATGCGTTTGTCTGTAATGACTCCTCCAGCTGTGCTGAAGGTCTGCTCAGATATGACGCTGGCTGCTGGGCAGGACAACACCTCTATGGCGTGACGAGCCAGCTCGGGCCATTCGTCCATTTTGGATACCAGAAGGTCTATTGGGTCCGGAACACATACAAAAAACATCGGTGTTGAGACGCAGATAGTCGGCACCATGATCTTAAGCTGATCTCTGTGTGTTGGATGTGTGCCCTGCATTGCATGCGTGAGTCGGTGGTAACCAAAGTTTGCCAGTGGTCACCCATTATGCTTCTGCCACTTGCCTGCTGCTGCCGCTACGCCTACTTGGCACTCTACTGCTGTCACGTCGCTGGCGTTGTTCCACCGTGACATTTGGGGAACGGAAGCAGCCGCAAACGATATCTCATTGATCAATCAGCAAGGTCTCCTTTTCCTGTTTTACTCTCTATTGGGGGGGTGGAAGGAAAGTGCTATTTTTTTTGAAAGGGGATCCGGGAGGTGGCCCCCCGTAATGTTGTTCTTTTTGATGGCCCTTTAATCGAGGTCATGTGGGGGAAATGGAGCATCCAACCCCTCATGTGAGAGATGGAGCCTTGTTTTCCCCAACCCTCGGGGTCGAGGGGACTGCAAAGATTTTCCCTCATTTTCCCTCCTCCATCTAAACCCCCAAAAACCTCTTTCCGAGGCAGGGATGTGGTAAATCGGTGTTAGGAATACCTCCTCCCCCTCCGCTGCCTCCGGCAAGCTCAACCAGCCCTACTTGCCTGAGAGATACCCCTGAGAGCGAAGCCCCACCCTTGCACTAGCTCGGCCCCCAAACCACTGCCCTTAAAAAGACCATAAATTGTAAAAATTTCGACCTTGGGGGATTTACGGAGAAAAAGGCTCCTTGTCCGCATCTGTGCCTCCCTCCTTTCATGTGGCGGGACTTTTGTTTCAGAGTGTCCAAGATCGTTCCCGAACTAAGACACCACAATGCCATGCAAAAGGGATTGTCCGCCCCTGCCCTTTTTGGGTGGGCTTCTTAAAAACTGGCAAGGATGGTGCAGACTCTTTCCCCGCCCCCACTCTCGGGTGGCTCAACCCCCGAGGTCCGCACCGCGGGTTGTCGGGCCAAGTGTCGTTTCGTACGCGTAATGGCTTGCGCTGCGCCACAATCCTGGAGATTGGAGGGGGGAAAAATTCCCGCGTGTTGCCACGTCAAAATGAGACGGTTAAAGGGAGGCCGAGTGACGCTGAACGCAGCCGGCGGGGACGAAGCGGTGCGAAGGCAGAAGTGCAAACTTAGACTTCGGCCCTTCCCTCCGCAGGCAGCCCAAACCCCCGGGTAGCTCATGACATGTGCCGGGAAGGGATGTTCCAGCCTACGTCTTAAGGCCGGCCCAGCAATTTCGCCCGTTTGCACACCCCCTTGCCTCACAAGGTTCTTGTCACCCAGCCACGCTCGGTTTTTTTGCGGAAGCCTTCCACGCTCCTGACCTGTGTGGGGATGGCTCCAAGAAGATTAATTTAAACCGGCCTGGTTTCTCGGGGCACGTGTGCCACCAGAGCCCTTTGGGGGAAAGAATGCACCATCCCTGGGTTTTGATGAGCTGCGTGACCCTGAGAGCCCCCTCACCCCCATGGACATCCCCCATCTCCCCCAGTGAGCGTCACAGAGAATAGGGGGCCTTGGCCGTGCTTTAGTCATGTGTCGGTGGACTTTTGGACAGGGGGGCAGATGGACAATGGATTTTCCCGGACCGATGCAGCACCGTTAAAATTTTGATGACACGGGGCGGGCCCCAGGGAGTGACGGCTTTTTGGGCAAAGAAATCCCTGCTTGCATCTGGTTTTGGGGGCGGCAGGGCCAGAGGGCAAAAACCCTCGTGTCCACCAGACGGAAAGGCAACATTTCCAAGGGCCAAAAGCGGAAAAATTTGCCGACTTTAGGCTTTTAGCTTTGGAGGTTTGGGTTAAAGTGTTTCTTTTGCTCCCAAACCCTGGAAGACAGAAGGCTGGCTGCTGACTGGCCCTGTAGGGCGGCAGGTCTCAAACGGCAGAAGGAAAAGGGGGTAGGAGGGGTCTCGGTGGTGTGGTGGTACTCGGGCGAGGGGGAGGTGAAGCGGGGCTGATCCCTGATCATGCTCTGAGAAAATGGCAGCTGAGGAACGCTTGGGTGGTGGCGGAGGAGGGGAGACAGGGGTGTGACGGGGTTTGGGGGCCCGGGTCGGCGGCCTTTTTTGGCCAAGTGTTGCCTCCATTTAACTCTGCTTTCGCTGCATGTGAAAGACTGTTGGTGGGGGTTAACCACCAAAGGTTCTGCCTCTACTTATGCGTTTACGGCAAAGGGGGCATTGACATGCTGGGTGAATCGGGGTTTGGTCAAAAAAGGGCCTAGGCTTGAGAGGTCCCTGGCCTTTTGACGGTGATAAGCGAGGGGGGGGGGTTTTTGTGCTGACCGTGGCTGGCGGAATCATATCAGCGGACTTCTCGCCCGCCCTTCCCTTTTTTGGCGGAACCCACGACCTACCCCATCGTCTTCCTCCTCGCCGGGTGTTTGGCCTCCAGCAAATTTGCGAAAAAGACCACGTTGATCCGCAATGTCTCATCATCATCATCAAAAGGGGATTTGTCGCCGACATTCGGCTCCAGGAGCTGCGGGCTACAAGCAAGAGGGCTGCAAGGTGGGTTTCCCCCCCGGGATTTTTGCCCATTTACCGGGTTTCCTCTCCTCCCTGAGCCCAGTAACGGGGGTAGAGCAGAGAAAATCATCCCCTTTGGCCCCTTATCTTTTAAATGCCTTCTGCCCCACCGATTTTGTCTCAAAGAGGTCTTCAGAAAATGGTTTACCCCAGTGGGGGGTCACGATTTGACATTTGGGGCCTTTTGTTGGACGGAGCTGGTGATGCTGATGACGACTTTTTGGGGCCCTGATGGGAGGAGAGGAGGTAAGACTGCGGTTTCGGTTGCATTAACCACTGAAGGGGAAAATTGGCGACGTGTTCGTTACTGAATTCACAGGGCCCGACCCCCAGCTGAAGGCCTGACTCCTCAACTAGATCCGCTGGCAGGTTTTGTCGCCAGCACTGGAAGGAGCACCTTCTCTCGTACCTTACCTCCTTCCCACCCCCCCCTTTTTTTGCTTTTCCACCTGAATTTTTGCTCCATGTTCAAAATATACAAATTTTAGAAGGATGGAAGAGTTTTGGAAAGTTCCCCTATTAAAAGACGGGAAATACAGCTATTCAAATCCCCCAAAACAAAAAAAAAAGGGGGGGGATTCAAAAAATAACTGCAAAGTAGATCTATCAACAAAGCTGGCCGCGCCAAAGTGAAAAAAACGTATTGAAATGTATTTCGGATAAAAAAAGGTATTTTTTTTTGGGACCATCAATTTACTGGGTGACTAAAAAATTGGTTTCACATTTAAGTGCAAGGGGCCCCAAGAACAAAAAACTGTAGTGCGCCAATCAAAAAACAGATCTGAAATTTATTCGGTATTACAAGGTATTTTTTTGGGCCCCATCAACCTGTGCTGACTTGTGGATTTAGTTTAAGTAAAGGTGGTAATCAACAAAGGTGAATGGGAAAATTGAAAAAAGAACCCTATCTGAAATGTATACTGAAAATAAAAGTGGATTTTTTCACCTAACAAAGAGCCTGCTTTTCTAGAAAGATGTGTATCCATAAGCAGGCTGCCCAATATTCAGGGAAAAATTTTAATAGAAAACGTTTAAAATAAAGCTATTGAATGTTTCACTAGGTCTTGGTGAAAATTTTATCCAGTATTCTTTTTGAGTTTTTCTATTGTATAATACAAATATTTTTTGGGACCTTTCAATTTTTTCCCCTTTTGGGGGACTAAAAATTGCTGGGTTCAAATTTAAGGGCAAGGTGGATATATCAACAAAAGTGGAAAGGGGAAAATTGAAAATGAAATACGAAATTTTATGATAATAAAAGTGGGGTTTTTCACAAAAAGAGACCTGCAGTTTCTATAAAATATTGGGATCCTATAAGTTGGGGTGCCCAATATCCAGGAAAATTTCAATAGAAAATGTTAATAATAAAACTTTCAATGTTACACTAAGTCTTGGTGAACTTTATCCAGTATTCTTTTTTGAGCTTTCTGTGTTCGCCCGCGGGGGCCCCCCCCCCTTCCCCCCTGACTTTACAGCAGTAGTGCTCCTTTAAAATTCTCTACCCAAATATATAAAATCTTCCAAACTCTAATCTAAAAATTGTAAGGATCACAGCTAATAGTAGAGGTTTCTCTTGAAGAAAATAATAATTTCGCTGAGCTGTTTGGGGCACAAACAAGGCAGTCCCTTTTTGCTCTGAGCGCGAGAGACACGAGTTGAACAGGAAACGCGGGGGGGGTGGGGGGGGGGGATTGGGTGGGACCGGCCTTGAATTTTGCAAAGCAGAAACTAAATCTGTTGTAAGGGTAGCCCCGACTACTCCCGGAGCAAAGGATATTCCCCCGGTTCCTCCTCTGAGAGGTCACTCATACCAAAACTTCGAGACAAGGCTTCGGTCTTAACATTCTTAGCCCCTGGACGGTAGGTTACTACAAAGTTGAACCTAGTAAAGAACAAGGCCATCGCGCTTGACGAGGGTTCAATCGCTTAGCATTGTCAAGATATAAAAGATTTTTATGATCTGTATGTCTAGCCCCCTCCAGAAGGTGTCTCCACTCTTCGAAAGCCCATTTAATGGCTAGCAATTCCCTGTTACCAATATCATAGTTAATCTCAGCGGTAGAGAATTTTGTGGAGAAGAAGGCGATAGGTCTGAGGTTGGTATAAGGTTCAGTCTCCTGAGACAGGACGGCCCCTACACCTGTTTCGGATGCATCTACCTCCACAACATAGGGTTGTTCTGGGTACGGGTGGACCAAGACAGGTTCAGACGAAAAAAAAAAATTCAGAGTAACTAATGCGTGCTCGGCTTCTGGTGCCCAGGAGGTGGGGTCTCTCCCTTTCTTAGTAAGGTCGGTAAGGGGTTTAACAATCAGGGAAAAATTCTTAATAAATTTGCGATAATAGTTAGCAAAACCTAAAAAACGTTGGATCTCTTTTAAGGTGGTAGGCCGTGCCCACTCAGTGATGGCAGAAACCTTTTGTAAATCCATACTTATAGAACTGGGACTCAATATGTACCCCAGGAACCCTATCTCCTGGACTCCGAACAAACATTTAGACAATTTGGCGCATAGTTGATTCTGACTTAACCTGGAGAGGACCTCCCTGACATGATCTCGATGGGTATAGTAATTCGGGGAAAATATGAGGATGTCATCTAGATACACAATTACAAAATGACCTAGAAGGTCCCTGAAAATGTCATTAACAAATCGTTGGAAGACGACAGGTGCATTACAAAGACCGAAAGGCATGACTAAGTATTCGAAATACCCCTCAGGGGTATTAAAGGCCGTCTTAAATTTCGTCCCCTTCTCTGATTCGAATCAGGTTGTACGCCCCCCCGAAGGTCGACTTTGGAAAACCATTGGGCGCCCACAACCTGATTAAGAAGATCTGGGATCAGGGGAAGTGGATACTGGTCTTTTATTGTTATCTTATTGAGCTCCCTATAGTCAAAAACAAGGACGGAGGCCCTCCATCTTTTTTTCTCGCCCAAAGAAAACCCAAGCTCCTACCGGCGAGATAGACGGTCGTATGTGACCCTTTTCCAGGCTCTCCTTAATATATTGATGCATAGATTCTCGTTCCGGGGTGGATAAGTTATAAATACGACCCCTAGGCAACTTCGTGCCCGGAACGAGGTCTATAGCACAGTCATAAGGCCGATGCGGCGGCAGAGTGTCCGCAACGGTCTCATCAAAGACGTCTTTAAAATCAGAGACAAAATCGGGAATGGAATGGTTATCGTTTATGGAGCATACCAAAGACTGTACGGTTTTCAAATGATCACCACATGAGTTCCCCCCATTTTATCAACTCAGCAGTCCCCCAGTCAAACACCAGATTTTGGAGGCGAAACCCAAAGGTTAACCCTAGAATTAATGTCCATGGTAAGTCCCTCCCATGACAAAGAAAGACAGTTGTTCAAAATGCAAACACCCCAAAAATTCAGGGTTATTTCTGCAGTTCGATATTTTATCATTCCCTCCATAAAGGGGGTAGAATCTGCGCCTGAAACAAAAAAGGTAGAACATAGTGGAATTAGCTCTAAACCTAAAGGGTTTAGCCACCGTTTATTGCTAATAAAATTAACGGCAGCCCCCGAGTCGATCAAGGCAAAGGCAAGCAAAACTCTTGACCCCGAAGATTAGAGTTACAGGCAAGGAAAGCTTGTTAAACCAAATTTTGGGGGTACCTGTACGCCTGAGTTATCTTTTCCTGACGGTCTTCAGGCGTTTGTTGCTTTCCCACGGAGACTTGGGCCTGGTGGGGAAGCTCCTCATGACATGACCGGACTCTCCACAGTAGAAACACAACGAGTTTTCCACCCAATGTTTCCTTCTGATAGCTGCCGACGTGGAGCCCAATACCATAGGTTCCTCTCCTGAACCCCAAGTGGGAGATGGCGAAGGTTTGTGAGGAGAAGTAGCAGAACCAGCAGAGAAAGGTTGGACAGGAGAGTCAGCCCTGAACTGCCCAGTGGACCCCCCAATCCTTTCCCTGCGTCTCTCTCTCAACCTCCGGTCAATAGATATAGCCAAAGTCATAAAGTCCCCTAAAGACCCCTGGAATAGGAAGGCTGACCATAGCATCCTTCACTGCCTCGGACAGCCCTTGTCTAAAGTGGGTTTTGAGGGGTTGGTCAGGCCACCCAATTACTGAACTCCATTGGCGGAACTCAGAGGAATAATCCTCAGCCGAGCGGCGACCCTGCTGGATGGACAGGAGATGGGTTTCAGCTAAAGCCGCCCGGTTGGGGTCA
Organism: Phyllomedusa bahiana; assembly: GCA_025379985.1. NCBI lineage: Eukaryota > Metazoa > Chordata > Amphibia > Anura > Hylidae > Phyllomedusa > Phyllomedusa bahiana. Next base: position 1,353 of record JAODAL010047607.1, on the reverse strand, counting down.
TCATAAATCTGTCCCAGTGCTAGAAAAAATTTGTCCAATGATCGCCATTCCGGGGCCTCGGGAGGTATGCCTAGTGCCCACACCTGCGGTGGCCCCTGGAGGAGTGACACCGCCATGGCAACTTTTTCAGCTTCTGAGGAAAAATGGGAAAACCGAAAAAACAGGCAGCAAGATTCCCTGAAGATCCGAAATTTATCAGGGTTACCGTCGAAGCAGTCAGGAAACCGCATGTTAGGTTCGTGTTTTCAAGTATTGGGCCCAAAGGCCCAGGAGCAAGTGTGGGTACTGATGGGACGACTGGATCAGGGGCTGGGGTAGATATAGCGTCCAGACGACGCGAGATCTGGGACATAGGACCCGCCATGCCCTGAAACTGGGTTGTTAATTCGTCCAGGTGGTCAGAAACCGATATATCGGTATTCATCCTGAACCGCCGGGGAATTTGTTTGTAATACAGGCCTGCTATAATGTTAGGGATGGTCAGGGGCGCACACAAGACACGGGCAAGTGGGCCCTTACACTGATCCCCGCCTCTGCCCCTGCCTTTTGGGTAACCCTACTCATTAACTGGCCGGCCCCAACCTGAAGACTCAAGGCTACACTTGAGCAGGAGTGCACAGACAAAGACAAACAAACAAAGAACACAAAAGCCGTAGTCGGACGGTCCAAGTCAATAACAGGGCGGGCAGCGCGGTACAGATTCGTGAGGCAAAGGGAGAAACCAGAAACAAAGCAGAGATCAGTAGCACAGAGAAACGACTGTATGACAGGCTAACTATAAAGGCGAGCAGTATAGCAGGCATTGAGAAGAGGAAGCAGTGGCTATATATAGGAAAAGGGTGGAAGTAGAGGAGCTAGGATAGGTGGAAGAACCTGTCAATCCAGAGAGCTGATTAACCCCTATGAGTGCTGGAGGATTTCTGGCCAAGGCGTCGACCAGAAATCAATCAAGATACGAGGCTACAGGGAAGTGTTCACACAAAGGCGGCAAAAAGGGCCCCAGTTTTGATCCGCCCGGGCCCTGGCCCGGGGACCAGGGCCAAATGGCACGGACGTGACAACTCGGCTGCGCCAAAATGAAAAACAGCTATTTAAATGTTATACGGATAAGAAAAGGTGGGTTTTGCACCAATGAAATACACCTGCAGTTACTAGAAAATGTCTGTATCCTAATATAAGTACAAGGTGGCTCTTTGAACAAAACTTGGCTGCACAAAATCAATGGTACAATTTCACCTCAGGTGCTAGGTGTGCTGGCCAAAAACTGGTTTAAAAAAAAAAAAAAACCATTTCAATGCAGGTTCAAAGCAGAGTCTGGGCTGCAAATATACACTCTCCTTTCAAAAGCCTGCC
>JAODAL010047606.1:0-29748 GCA_025379985.1 Phyllomedusa bahiana | reverse complement strand
TTTATTAAAATTTATGCCCCTATGAAAAAGTTAATAAATTACTAAAAATTACTGCCCCCCTATGTACGGAATATAAACTATAAAAATTATTTTGCCCCCTTAGGAAAAAGAAATTTTAATTACTTTTAAATTACTGCCTATGTAAAAAGGAATTTTAAACTACTATAATACTGCTTTCCCCTATTTTTAAAAGGGGTTTAAAAATTAACTATTTAATATTTCCCCCCAAAGTACAATAAAAAAAGGGGACAAATAAAGCTTTTGAACAGTGATATGGAAAGGAACGACCTTCAGTATTTGACTTGAAACCCTTTGGGTTGGGGTTTTGGCAGGGGAAAATTGGGGGGAAAACATGCAAAAAAAGAGGGCCTCCCCCCAACGGGTTTTTAAGGCGCAGAAAAATTGGTGTTTAGGGCGCCCTTTGGGGGGAAAAAACCTGTAAAAAAATTGGGGTTCTGGAATAAATGTTTAATTTAAATTGATTTTGGGGCCTAATCTAGGCGAATAGCAAAATCGGGGGGCCACTTTGGCGTTTTCATTGCTGGGGAATTCTTAAATCCCGTTTAAATTTAGGTGCATTAAAATTGGGGTGGGGCCCGGGCCCATATAAGGGGCCCTATTTTTTTGGTTGTTCAAAAAGTTCATTTATTTAGAGAATAGGGGGGGTCAACGGGTTTTTTTGCCGAAAATCCCACCCAAAAAGGGGGCACGGGGCCCTAAGGGGGGGGACTTTGGCCCCACTTGGGAATCTTTGGGAAACTGAAAAATTTTTTTGTTTTTTTTTTCAAAAATTTGTTTTTGGGGAAACGTTGATTCTTTTTCCTTTTTTTCCTTTCCTGTAAAAAAAAACCTTGGGGGGTTTCTTTTTTCCGGGGGGAAATTCCTTTGGGGGAAGTTATATGATATAAAGGGTTCCCCTTTTCCTGCATTTTTTTTTTAAAAAAATGAAAAAAAAGAAAAAAGGGCTTTTGTTTTTTGGCCATTTTGTTTCCCCCCTTTTGGTTTGGGCCTGCGCTGTGTTGAAATTTGTGGCTCTTCGCGGGCTGGGGATGTAGGAAAAATGGGATGGGGATGTTCCCGCGGGGGAAAATTTTGGCTTTTGCTCGGGGTTTGGGGGTTTTTTCTGCCTTTTTGCGGGCCCCAAAAGAACCCAAGAAAGGATTTGGGGGGCCATTGCAGCCCTATGGGACAGGGTTGTTTGAAAATCTGGGGGGAAATTTTGGGTTTTCTGTTAGAAAAAAAAATCTGGAGCTCTTCTGGAGTTGATCCGGCACACTCAAAGAGGCCTGATGATTCTGGAGGCTTCCTGCAGATCTTTCCATAGACAGCAGGGGTGGTGGATAGGTCGACAGCCTTTTGAGATGGGATTATGCAGTGTTTGTAATCGTTAAATTAAAGGGCAGATGCTCTGTGTTTTTACAGCGCTGACCCCACCGATCCCCAAAGGGTTTTTAAACAGCTTCTTCTACCTTCCCAAGTTTTTCATGTTCTTCTGGCCAGAGGCTCCTTTATTTTCAGTCCCGGAAGGCGTAGCCGGGGAGCACAGGAATGCAGATGTATAGTTTTTAAACTGAAATCAGAAGGCCCCTCTTGTCAATTGTAAAAAAAATTAAAAACTCTATAATACTGCTCCCTTGTACAAAGAATATAGATTGAAATACTGCCCCTATGTACAAAAATATAACTACATATAATGCCCCCTGTGTAAAAGAGTATAATACTTAATATGCCCCCTTTGTACAAAAAAATGTATATAATACTGCTCCTTTTGTAAAGAATAAAAAACTATTTAAAATTACTTCCTATGTACTGAAATTTAATCTTTAATACGCCTCCTATGTAAAAGAATAAAAACTCTAAAATACTGCTCCCTATTTTTCAACAATATAAATACTTAATAATGCCCTTGTAAAGAATATAACTATTTTAAAACTGATCCTATGTAAAAAGACTATAATACATAAATGCCACCTTTGTAAAAAGACTAAAACTTTTCATTTACTGTCCTATTACAAGAATAAAAAACTATAAAATTTGCCCTTATGTAAAAAAAAATAAAAAACTACTAAATTTTTGCCCCCTATTACAAGAATAGACACTTAATTAACGCCTCTTTTGTACATGAATATAATTTTCTAAAAATACTCCCCCCTTATGTACAAAATATAATTCTATAAAATGTTTTGTCAAGAATATAACTTTTTAAATACTGCCCCTATGACAAGAATTAAAAACTTTTTAATATGTTCCTATGTACAAGAATATAATTTACTAAAAATACTGCTGCTATGTACAAAAAATATAACTACTTTAAAAATGCCCTCTATGTACAAGAATAAAATTACTATAATACTGTTTCCTATGTAAAGAAAACTATTTTAATTTACTGCCCCTTTTTTACAAGAATATAACTACTATAATACTGTCTCTTGTACAGAATATAATTTACTTTTTATTACTGCTCCTATGTAAAAAAAATTTAAGATATTTTTAATATTGCCCTTATGTAAAGAATTTTAAATATTAAAATTTTATTTCCCATTGTACAAGAATATAACCTATTTTTACGCCCCTATGTCCCAAGAAATAATTAAAATTTACAGCCCCTAGTACAAGAATATAATACTAAAAATCTGCCCCCTTGAAAAAGAATATAAACTACTTTAATACGTTCCCTATGTACAAGAATAAAAAACTCTATAATATGTCCTATGTACAAGATTAAAAAACTCTATAATACTGTCCCCTATGTACAAGAATTAACTACTATCATACTGTCCCATGACAAGAATATAACTACTTAATACTGCCCCCTAGTAAAGAATTTAACTATTTAAAATACTGTCCCCTATGTACAAGAATATAATTTCTTTTTAATTTGCCCTATGTAAAGAATATAAACTACATAAATCGTCCCATATGTACAAAATAAATATATAATATGTCTATGTACAAGAATATAACTACTATAATACTGTCCCCTATGTACAAGAATATAACTACTATAATACTGTCTCCCCACATATCTCTATAAGTGTTACACAGCTTCTTCTGGCATCCCATGTTTTTCATGTTCTTCTAGCTGGAGTTTCCTGAGTTGGCAGATTGCCGGAGCACCATCTGATTGCAGATGTGTCATCATAAAACCTGCATCAGGAGCCCCCTCTTATCAGCGTCACCATGTGGTGGCATGATCAGATGGCAGAGCTGTGTGCCAAGGCCTTGCTGTTTGTGAGAGATGACGAAGACGCGGGAGGTGAGGGGAGCGAGGACCGGACTAAAACATACATCACAATTTTCATTCATTTGAAGCTACATGGCTGATAACTTAGGAGGGAAGCTGGAGAAATCTCATTGAAGCTGTTGGCAAATATCAGACCAGGATCTTGTTAGGTTCCATAGGGGGAGGAGGACAATAGATCCTGTAGACCACATGTGTCTTAACTGATCAAAACAATAGATCCTATATAGACCACATGTTTCCTAACTGGAAGGACAATAGATCCTGTAGACCACATGTTTCCTAACTGGAAAGGACAATATGTCCTCTAGGCCACGTTTCTTAACTGGACATTAAAGAAGTGCAGATCTTCATAATAAGATGAAGCTCTGTGCCGTTTGGTGGGCGTTGTCAGCACGGAGAACTTTAGAGAACTTTTCAGGTTGTAGCTGCTGTATATGGATGATCCATGCCAAACTTTTAGGACCAATGCCTGCACAATTTTGCTGGTAAAACTGCTCAAAAGAGGTCATGTTCCTCATTAGGGAGAGGCACCTTGAAGCTGTGTGGAGACTTAAAAGCCATGATCCCTCCACCAAAACTGAAATATATTCAAATAAGCTCAAGGGAAGGACTCCACCAGCACCTATTAAAAGAAGCATCCCTTAAATTCACATTCGACCCACCAAAGAGTCTTGAAATGTGACAAGGAGTTTAAAGGCAGACCAGTTTCCCATATGTAGACAGCTGTTTTAGGGTCTTGCCCCTTTCAGTGCAGAGCATGGTTCTGGCTTTCTAGGTGAGTGGTGTTAGATGTAGCTTACAAGGGGTCATATTAATTATTAACAAGAGGCACCATAAAGGTGTGTGGAGACTAAGACCCACTAAAGAGTCTTGAAATGTGACAAGGAGTTTAAAGGCAGACCAGTTTCCCATCTGTAGACAGCTGTTTTAGGGTCTTGACCCTTATCAGTGCAAAGCATGGTTCTGGCTTTCTAGGTGAGTGGTTTAGATGTAACTTACAAGGGGTAATATTTCTTATTAACAAGAGGCACCATGAAGGTGTGTGGAGACTAAGTAAGCTCAAGGGAAGACAGCTAGGGCTCCATCACCATCTATTGAAAGTAGGGTTACATAAAGTCACATTGATCAGTAAGAACCCTGCTTTGCAATGAAGAGGGGCCACAGCTGTCTGCGGATGAGTAACTTGCCTGGCTTTAAACTCATGTTTCAAGGCTCTTTGGTGGGTGGAATGTGAGTTTTAGTCCTAGATGTCTTCCCTTGAACTTATTTGAAATATATAGTAACACATTCACCGCTTTTAAGTCCTCACACACCTTCATGTTACTTCTCCCTAATGAGGAGCAATACCCCTTTTGTACTTATTCCAAAGCTTTGACCCAGTCATCTAGAAACCTGATTTGCACTTAAGATGGGCAAAGACCCTGAAGCAGCTGTCTGCAGGTAGATGACTGGCCTGGTTTTAAACTCCTAGTCATATCTCAAGGATCTTTGGTGGGTCAAATTTGAATTTAAGGAACAGTACTTACAGTAGGATGTGCTGAAGTCCTAGCTGTCTTCCTAGCTGTCATTGAATTTATTTCAATGTACTGTATATAAGCTTTAGTGGTGTATGCCCACAACATTCTCCCATCCAAGTCAATAGATGGTTTTCTGACTTAATTTTCTTACAGGCAGATGACTGATGTAAGGTAAATCTCTACTGCTGCTGTTCATGACTCACATCCTTCCCCTGCTGCAAAGTGACCTTTGCATAGATCACAGAGCATGCCCACAACATTCTCCCATCTAAGGGGTCAAATAAGGATGGCTTTACTTGGACTTAATTCTTCTTGTACGAACCGCTAGATGAATGATTATAAAGTTAATCTTTTTATAACTGTTAAGTAAAGTTAATTCTCTTTACTAAAATAACCTTTTGTCTTTCATGGCTTACATCCTTCCCCTGCTGCAAAGTGACCTCTGCATAGATCACAGAGCATGCCCACAACATTCACCCATCTAAGTCAATGCATGGTTTCCTGACTTAACTTTACATCATTCAACTGGCTGTAATGAAATTAATCTCTACTGCTGGGTAAAGTAAATATCTACTGCTGCTGTTCATGGATCAAATTCTTCACATTGCTGCACAGTGACCTCTGCATAGATCACAGAGCATGCTCACAACATTCTCCCATCTAAATCAATAGATGGTTTTCTGACTTAAATTTCTTCCAGCCAGATGACTGATATAAAGTGAATCTCTACTGCTGCTGTTCATGGCTCACATCCTTCCCCTTGCTGCAAAGTGACCTTTGCATAGATCACAGAGCATGCCCACAACATTCTCCCATCTAAGTCAATAGATGGTTCTCTGACTTTATCTTCTTATGGCCAGATGACTGATGTAAAGTAAATCTCTACTTCTGCTGTTTGTGGCTTATCTCCAGCCCCTTCCTTCACGGCTCACAAAGCATGCCCACAACACTCTCCCACTGAAGTAAATAGTAGGTGGTTTTCTGGCTTGGTTTTATATCTCTAGGTGCTTGCTGCAATGTTACACTGTATTTTCTTGTGAAAGAATTTTTTGTAGCCAACCGTATGGCTCTCTGAACTGCAGGCTGATGGCAATACATTGATCGTGGCCCCGATGCTCACTGTGCCTGAATGACAGGTCCAATAGCCGTCCTAAGCATTATATATGTATGGCGTTATGAGCTGATTACTGTGATTTGTTTGCTATTGACACAGTAATATTGTGCAGATACAAAACGATGAAGACAAAGTGCCCCTCGAAGCCGGCACAAAAAGCTTCATTACTGACTCCAGCAAATCGGCCCCTACCAATATTAATTGTCTTCCGGCAGCCATGTAATGTTGACAGATTAATAATGAACTGCTCTGCGCTGCATCCAGGCTGCATCTTCATTATCTCAGATCCAGGCAGGATGGATGGTCCCAGAGATCAGCCCATGAGATCTTATAATGTCACAGCCGAATCAGCCATCAGTGCCCCCCCCCCCCCCGGCCTGCCCCTCATACTCAGCCTGTGTCCTGAAAAATTATTCTTTCTAGCATATAGTCTCCAAATGCACAGAGTATTTCAGGAGATGGCTACATTGATCTTTTGAAAAAAGATATAACCTAGTAGAAGAAGCATTGTCTCTTAGCAGCACAGAGTCTTTCAGGAGGAGAGTGTGCTGAGCTTGAGGGGGCAATGACCTGTTTTCTCATGTGATGATTTGAGGGAGGAAAGGGATGCCTGTGGCAAGAGGAGGTGGATGGAGACAAGTGGGAATCACAGACAGAGAGTGGAAGCAGCAGGGGACCCAGCAGCACAGAGCATTTCAGGAAAGGAGTGTACTGATTTTGTGGGGACCAATTATTTTTCCTCTCATGTGATGATGTTAGTGAGGACAGGACTCCATCTCACAGTTTCAGTAGTACAAACTATTCCAGAAGAGGAATTTACTGATTTCGTGGAAATTCACATACTGAGAATTACATAGTAGACAAAGTAGGATCCCAGCAGCACAGAGTATTTCAGGTCAAGGCTGTGCTGATCTTGTTGAAGGTCACAGACTTACATTGGCAGGTACAGCAACCATGGGGAATAGAAGCTTTTAGGAAGAAAACGGCTGATCTTGTAGTAGATAACAGACTGATAGTGGATGGAGCAGGCTCCCCAGCAGCACAGTGTATTTAAGTAATAGTGTGCGTTGATATTATGTTTGAAATCACAGGCTACAGGTTACATAGTTGAAGAAACAAGAACAAGGAGACTGGTGATCTTGTCTGAGGTCACAGACTGACAGTTAATGGAGGAGGCTGCCCAGCAGCACAGTGTATTTAAGTAAAATAGTGTACTGATCTTGTGATAAACCACACGGTGCAAGTTACATAGCAGAAAAAACAAGACCCGAGAGTGTGATAATCTTTCTGGGGGTCGCTAGTAGCGGAAGGTGCAAGCACCATGCAGCACAGGACACAAATATGGTGAACTTGTAAGAGGTCACAGACTAACATTGGCAGGTGCATAGCATCAAAGGGTTTCTCTTTATTTGTGATAGACCTCACAACTTAATTATATTGAACTTTGTAATTGACACTCATTAAAAAATATTTACCTGTTTCTACTTTTGCAAAAAACCAGGCAGAGATCCTTTACTCCTTTCCTTCCTTTTCCTGCTTTACCATGTGACATCCATTGATCACATGGTTTTTGCTTCTGAGTCTACTGAAGTTTTGCCATCACTCAGTGGGTGTGCTTTGAAGCCAGGTTCAGCTCAGAAACACTCCCCTGTAGTGGGAGTGACCTGAGCAGAGAAACATCTGGGTGTTTCTAGTGATACATCAGTTACTATGTAAACAGAGGTGCTGCTGACAGGAATGTAATCAGTACAGAGATGGAGTCTGCAATCAGAAGACTTGAAATGTTTGATTGGCTGAAACTTCATTAGAACCTCTGAGATTATCCAGCAGCAGTCAGAAAAAAGTCTGCTTATTGCACTTTATATAGTAGTGGTGCTAGGGTAAAGCATCATGGCATGCTGCCCTGACATCACTGAGTGCAGGGAGGATGTCACATCCCCTACAGCAGGCACACAGCTTTCCCATGATCAAAAACTGATTGCTGTGGGGGATGTGACCTCACCCACCTTTCTTGGATCTTAGGTAGGCTATCCAGCGCACAGAAATGCTGGGTGATGCTACATTTCCCACAGCAATCAGAGTTACAATGATGGGATAGTTGTGTACCTGCTGTGGGCTATGTACAGCATATACATAGAAATATGTAAAACAAATTATATACATTTGTACGTGTATTACATATATTATAGGATGAGGAAGGAATGTCTTTTTACTATGTTACAAACTGATTGGTGCACTGTACTATACACAGCCTGCTGCAGGAAACCATGGAGTGAACAAGAACAGAGATGCAGGGGCACGGGTTGTACATGTCTGAGAATGAACAGTGCTAGGAGGATTATGGGGGGGGGGTGCAGAGAAGTCCTGGATTGTAACTGCAAGGGATTCTGGGACTTGTAGGAAAGAGCTGTTGGAGAACTAATGACACTCTCACAACCAGGAAGTTTCATTGATTTTATGATAGATGAATAAGGAGGCAAAAAAAAAAAAAAAAAAAAACACATGAGGGGTAGGGAATATCTTTATTTTTTTCCATATAAAAATGCGTTTATTGTGTTCTATAAAAATTTCATTAAATCCCGGTAAGCCTGAAAGGTCTGTTACACTGCACAAAAAAAAAACGCGGGGAAAAGCGACTGTAATTCTCCCATAGACTTCTAATGTAAAACCCCCCGCTTTTTCTCACTGAGTTTTCTTTTTTCTGCTCGTTTTTTTTAGGTCGTTTTTGCAAATGTTTCAAAAAAACCCAGAGCAGAAAATTTACTACAGGAGTCTATTTTTAAAAGACCGGACGTTTTTTTTGGCGGTTTTTTTTGCGCTTTTTTTTTCTGCAATTTTTCTATAAAAACCTTCCCGGGCCCCAATTTCCCACCTATAGTGGGGGGAACAATTTTATACATTTTTCAAATTTACATATAAGGGTTGTGGTCCTTTTTGACTTTTGTAAAAAAAATGATTGGCTTTGGTCGTAACTTTTTTGCGCAATATATTTTTTCCCCTTTAAAAAATACTTTTTTTTAACGGATTTTTGCCCAAAATCCGTTTTTTTATGGATTCGGGTTTTGCTAAAATTATTTTCTTAAATTTTTTGGCCTAATAAGTTATCTTGCTTCTGCCCCAAAAATATTTTTTTTTAAACGGATTTTGGCGCAAGAACCCTTTTTTTTTTGCGGATTTTGGCACAAAAATTCTTTTTTTTTACAGATTTTGGCGCTAATAAGTTTTCTGCTTCTGACGCTAAAAAATCCTTTTTTTTTTTTGGATTTTGGGCCATTTTAATTTCCCTTTTTTTAGGATTTTGCCGTAAAATCATTTTTTAAATTTATGCGCCAAAAAAATTTAAGAAAAGTTTTTGCTTTAAAATCCCTAAAAAAAAGGGTTCCTGCGGCAAAATCTGTAAAAAACGTATTTTGCCGTCAGAAGGGGGGGGGTTAACTTTTTTTGCACCAAAAAAACCGTAAAAAAAAAATGGGGGAAAAGGACCCAAAATCCATAAAATACGGTTTTTGGCGACAAAGCAAGATAAAATTTTTTAGCGGCAAAATCCCTAACAATACGGATTTTAGCACCAAAATCCGTAAAAAAAAAAAACGGGATTAGGCCAAAAAATTTTTAAAAAAAACGTATTCTTTTGGGGACAAAAGCGAGATAGCTTTATTTGCGCCAAAAATCCGTTAAAAAAACGATTTTGCACCAAAAAAACCGTTTTTTTTAAAAATTGGGGTCTAGAACCAAAAAATTTGTAAAAAAAAAGTATTTTTGGCGACAAAAAGAGAAATGACTTTATTAGGCAAATCCGTAAAAGACTACAAGAGAATATAAATGCAGTAAAGTGCTTTATTCCCCTTTTGTAGGGGGAGTTACATCCCAAAGGTTTTTAAATTTGCATACTAAAAAACCCGGCTTAAGGGCGAGAAAAAAAACGCGTGTAAAAAAAAAAATTTCGCAAAAAATGCAAAATCGCGGCAAAAAAAAAGGCCGTTTTTTTTCGTGCTTTTGACGGAGGGGGCAGAAAAATCGTTTCATGAAAATTTTTAGTAATTTTGTTTTTGGTCGTTTTTTTGTCCAATGCAGGGGGACGGAGCCTAAAGGAAGAAACTTTTTCTTGTAGAAGGAGGGTGAGGAAAAAAGCTGCTTAGCGAGAAACGGTTTGTCCTTTTTATCTTCTGTTATGTCCCAATTAAACTTCTGTTTTTTTTTAATAAAATTTTGTTTTAGCCCTTATAGACCTCATTTTGCAGTTGCTTTTTAGCACTAATATATTTCCCTTATCTTGTAGAAGGTCGCAGATAATAATGGATAGAGCAGGCTGCCCAGCGGCACAGAGTGTTTAAGTAAATAGTGTGTTGATCTTTTGGCAAATCACATTCTGCAGGCCACATTGTAAAAGAAACAAGAATAAGGAGTGTGATGATCTTTCTGGAGGGGGAAGGGGGGGGCGTTCACTGGTAGTGAAAGGATCAGGCGCCCTGCAGCACAGAGTATTTCAGGATACAAACGTGGTGATATTGGAGTAGCTCACAGACTAAGATTTACAGGTGTATGAAACCTGATGAATAGAGTCTTTTAGGAAAGTAATGTAGGAAGTAACAGGCTGATAGTGGATAGCGCAGACCGTCTAGCAGCACAGAGTGTTTATAAGTAATAATGTTACTGATTTCTGTGGTAAGTCCCCAGTCGCGGTTACATAGTAAAGGAAACCAGAACAAAGTATGAGATCTTTTTGGGGGTGGGGTGGGTTCTCTGGGAGTGAAAGGATCAGGTGCCCTGCAGCACAGAGTATTTCAGGACACAAATGTGGTGATCGTGTACAGTGGCGTAACTTGAAGCTTCTGGGCATTGGTGCAAATAGTGAAATGGGGCTCCTCCGCTACCATGTGCCGATTAAACAATGCTGTGGTTTAGAAGAGGCTTTTGGGGCCCCTCAGGCTGCCAGGGAGCCCGGGGTACGCCGACTGTACCTCGGCACCCCCTGTAGTTACGCCCCTGAGGGAGGCGTGTAGGAGCTCACAGACTAAGATTTACAGGTGTAGGAAACCTGCTGAATAGAGTCTTTTTGGACAGCAATGGGGTGATCTTGTAGGAAGTAACAGGCTGATAGTGGATAGAGCAGGCTGTCCAGCAGCACAGAGTGTTTAAGTACATAATGTGTTGATCTTGTGGTAAATCCTCAGCTGCGGGGTTACATAGTAAAAGAAGCCAGAAAAAAATAGTGTGTGATCTTTCTGGCAGGTCACTAATAGTGGAAGGAGCAGGCACGCTGCAGCCAGGGCCGCCATCAGAGATTTCAGGGCCCCATACACTAAGCCATCTGGCCCCCCTTCCCATAAAAACCCTGCTTGCAGCAGGCCCCCTTCTTTAACTGGGCCCCGTACGTCAGTACCCCCTGTACTGCCTTTACGGCGGCCCTGGCTGCAGCACAGAGTATTTCAGAACACAAATGTGGTGATTATGTAGGAGCTCACAGACTAAGATTTACAGGTGTAGGAAACCTGCTGAATAGAGTCTTTTAGGACAGGAATGTGGTGATCTTGTAGGAAGTAACAGGCTGATAGTAGATAGAGCAGGCTGTCTAGCAGCACAGAGTGTTTCAGTACATAATGTGTTGATCTTGTGGTAAATCCCCAGCTGCAGGGTTACATAGTAAAAGAAACCAGAACAAATAGTGTCTTGATCTTTCTGGGAGGTCACTAATAGTGGAAGGAGCAGGCGCTTTGCAGCACAGAGTATTTCAGGAGAGGTTGCTGATCTTGTGGGAGGCAGTAGCCTGACTGTTGGGACATGTAGTAATGCAGGGGATATGGAGTGAGTGCATACAGCACATGGACGCTGTAGGTAAACACATAGGTTATTCATGGATTCTCAATGAACTGATTGATCGGAGTGGTAAGTGGGATATAAACAGGAAAGGTCATCTGGGTAATGAATAGGGGCGGCTAACGATACTGGTGACAGGATGAGCGATGCCCCTTCTCCCCGGGATGCATGCATTGTGCATGGGGCGGCCTGTAAATGTACTGTACAGCCACCTCTTTGTTCCTCCCTATATAGTAGCGGAGGGAGGGGGTCCGTCCCACGGGGGGGTCCTGTCGCACTGTTTACCCTAAGTGCATTTTCTTGTAAGGGTTTCCTTCTACGGATTTGCCAGTCACGTGTCCTGCGGTTAATTAAACGCTCCGATCAACAAAGACTGTTACTTAGTAACACGACGGAAATAAGAAAATATCCCGTGCGGGGTCTTGACATCAATGGAGGGGATATGTGCGACGGGAGGGGGGCGACTTCCAACAATAGCGTCCGAATGCAGGGAGGCGTTTTACTACAAGATGGGCGGACACTCTGCTAAGTATCCCACCTCAACCGCAGGCATCAAAGGGGTGTTCCGATTTACCCGATATTGTCACCAAATAAATAATATCCTTTGTACAGTGAAAAATGATAAAAATTCTCCAAAATATAATTTTTTTCACAATTTCAAGAATTCTGCTTGCAGCGATGCCCATTGGACGGACTAGCTGCGGATTTTTTTTAATTTTTTTTTTATATACCTGGATATTGTCACCAAATAAATAACATCCTTTGTAGATTGGAAAGTGATACAATTTTCCAAAATAGATTTGTTTTCACAATTTCAAGAACTCTGTGTGCTGCAATACCCATTGGGCAAATTAGCAGGTGGATTTATTTTGACATTTTTTTTTATCTAACTGGACATTGTCACCAAATAAATAATATCCTTTGTACAGGGAAAAATGATAAAATTTTCCAAAATAGAATTTTTTTTCCAAAGTTCAGGAACTCTGCTTACAGTGATGACCATTGGACGGATTAGCTACGGATTTTTTTTTTTTTTTTTATATACCTGGATATTGTCAACAAATAAATAATATCCTTTGTAGAATGGAAAGTGATACTAGTGCATCTCAAAAAATTAGAATATCATTGAAAATTAAAGGGGTTCTCCAGGACTATCTTTTCACTTGTTATAGGGCTCACAAATGTATTATATTGAACCCTGTAATTTATACTGTAATGAGTAAATGGGTTTCTCTATTTGATTTAAATTATTGATGTCAATTTTCTTTTCAATGATATTCAAATTGTTTGAGATTTTTGAGATTTTTTTTAAAATTTACCTGAATATTGTCACCAAATAAATAATATCCTTTGTATAATGAAAAATGATACAGTTTTCCAAAATAGAATATTTTTCACAATTCCAAGAAAATTGCTTTTGTCTCCAATGACATTTGCCGGATAGCTGCGGATTTTTTAGATTTTTTTTCTATTTACCTGGCTATTGTCACCAAATAAATAATATCCTTTGTATAATGAAAAATGATACCGTTTTCCAAAATAGAATTTTTTTTCACAATTTCAAGAACTCTGCTTGCTGCGATGACCATTGGGCAGATTAACTGCAGATTTTTTTGACTTTTTTTTATTTACCTGGATATTGTCACCAAGTAAATAGTATCCTTTGTATGATGAAAAATGATACAATTTTCCAAATGAATTTTTTTCACAATTTCAAGAACTCTGCTTGCTGCGATGACCATTGGACGGACTAGCTGCGGATTCTTTTGAAATTTTTTATGTACCTGGATATTGTCAGCAAATAAATAATATCGTTTGTATAATGAAAAATGATGCAATTTTCCAAAATAGAATTTTTTTCACAATTTCAGGAACTCTGCTTGCTGCGATGCCTATTGGACGAATTAGCTGCGGATTTTTTTTTTATATATATACTTGGATATTGTCAGCAAATAAATAATATCCTTTGTAGAATGGAAAGTGATACTAGTGCATCCCCAAAAATTGGAATATCATTGAAAATTAAAGGAATTCTACAGGACTATCTTTTTATTTCTCATAGGGATCACAAATGTTATTATATTGAAACCTTGGGGTTTTAATTTCATACGGAATGAATCTATACATCATATTTGGGTTTCTCTTCTGTGACTTAAATTATTAATATCAATTATCTTTTCAGTGATATTCTCATTTTTTGCGATGCACTAGTACAATTTTCCAAAATAGAATTTTTTTTTCCACAATTTCAAGAACTCTGCTTGCTGCGATGCCCATTGGGCAGATTAACTGCAGATTTTTTTGACTTTTTTTTATTTACCTGGATATTGTCACCAAATAAATAGTATCCTTTGTATGATGAAAAATGATACAATTTTCCAAAATAGAATTTTTTTCACAATTTCAAGAACTCTGCTTCCTGCGATGACCATTGGATGGACTAGCTGCGGATTTTTTTTGAATTTTTTTATGTACCTGGATATTTTCAACAAATAAATAATATCCTTTGTAGAATGGAAAGTAATACTAGTGCATCTCCAAAAATTAGAATATCATTGAAAATTAAAGGGGTTCTCCAGGACTGTATTTATTTGTTATAGGGCTCACAAATGTATTAGACTAAACCTTGTAATTCATACTGTAATGAGTCCATACAATATATGGGTTTCTCTATGTGACTTAAATTATTAGTATCAATTATCTTTTCGGTGATATTCTCATTTTTTGAGATGCACTAGTACAATTTTCCAAAATAGAATTTTTTCCACAATTTCAGGAATTCTGCTTGCTGTGATGCCCATTGGACGGATTAGATGTGGATTTTTTTAAACATATTTTTCTTTACCTGGATATTGTCACCAAATAAATAATATCCTTTATAGAATGAAAAATGATACAATTTTCCAAAATAGAATTTTTTTCTCAGTTTCAAAAACTCTGCTTGCTGTGATGCCCCATTGGACGGACTAGCTGCGGATATTTTTGAATTTTTTTTTTTATTTAGCTGGATATTGTCACCAAATAAATAATATCCTTTGTATAATGAAAAATGACACAATTTTCCAAAATAGAATATTTTTCACAATTTCAAGAACTCTGCTTGCTGCAATGACCATTGGACGGACTAGCTGCGGATTTTTTAGATTTTTTTTCTATTTACCTGGCTATTGTCACCAAATAAATAATATCCTTTGTAGAATGAAAAATGTTACAGTTTTCGGAAATAGAATTTTTTTCACAATTTCAGGAATTCGGGTTGTTGCGATGCCTTTTGAACGGATTAGCTGCGGATTTTTTTTTTTTCTTTTTAAATGTATTTGCCTGGATTTGCACACGAAAAAATCTACAACAGATTAATGTATCAGCCATGCGGTTGGATGAAATAATTCCACACACACGTGGCAGAAGTTTTCCACTTGAAAAATTGACCTACGTTGCAGATTTTCAAATCCACAGCATGTCAATTTCTATCACAGATTTAGTGCAGATTTTACCCCATTGACTTGAATGAGGTAAAATCTTCATTGTTGCATTTTTACATGCAAATGTTTTTTCTGCAGATTGGCTGCCAAAAAATCCCGTAGTGAATCTGTCTAGAGTGAGGTCACTCTTAAGCTGGGTTCACACGGTGTCTTTTTGTGCGCTTTTACGATGTGCAAAATTGACTTTTTTTGCATTTACAAAATTTGCAAAAAAAAAGTGCTACTAGCATCCCACTGATTTTAAAGGGTTGTTCACACGGCTTATTGCAGGGATGGATTTCAGCCGTATTGGCGCTGTCTGAGCATGGCAGTACGGCTGGATCAGTCCTGTCATTACGGTAATCCACAATTCTCATAGAGAACTATGGATTCCGTCTCCTCTTCCCCGCTCGGCTAATACGCCAGGCGGGGAGAAAGTGACATGTTCATTATCCCGGCTGTATACGCTCCGTGGATCATGAAAGTCTATGGGGCCGGTGGGCAGCACCCCCGCCCCGCCCCTTACTCAAGCCGTAATTGCGAGCGAAATCCGTCCCGCAATTAGGTCTTGAATAAACCGTGTGAACCGGGCCTAAGGGTATGTTCACACGGCTGAACTGTTAGGCGTGTTGGGTCCGTGTGAACATACGCGTTTAGATACGTGTTTGGATCCGTCTGTCGGACCCTAAACGGACCCAAACATGCATCTAATGAATAGCAGTGTGATTTACATTGCTTTGAATATGAGACACGCATCGGCGTTCAAACGAGTCTTTTGGATTTTGGATCCGTTGTAAGAATTGACATGTCAGTTCTTGATCCGAAAGATGCGGTAGGAGCCCTGTAATAAAGTATAGGGTGCGATCCTGCTGCATCTAACACGCATCCAAATAGGCACCTGCATATAGGATACGTGTTGGAGCTGTTTAGGGTCTGATTGCCGCTGCATTTCTGGATGCGATTTTCTGATCCAAAACGAATCCGAAATCAGATCCAAAAATGCCGTGTCAATACAATGCAGCCAATGAGATGGCCATATAGTGGTGGGAAATACAAAGTATGGGCCTCTCATTGGCTGTTTTTGTATTGACCGCGTTCGCTCTTGCTACGGCTCCGCCGCACTTATCTGTAAACTGGAACCCATGGCTTATCACCCTATTGGTTACTTTGTATTTCTTACCACCATATGGCCATCTCATTGGCTGTTTTGTATTGGTCGCGTTGTCGTTGGCTCCTACCATCACAACAGGCTGTTGGAGCGCCCAATCTTACTCTATCTATGGTCTCCACTCCTTAAAATATTCTTATGCACGATTATATTACACCAGCCATCGCCAACCAATATATTATTCTATTTCTCTTAGGTGCACCCCTTGTTCTATCACTAATTCGCACTCCCTTTGACTACAGATGCCGCGCCTCACTTTCTATCCCCATACCACCACTTTCACTTTCGTCACATTCTCGTTACATTTAAAGGGGTTTTGCCACCATGTAATGTTGATGTGAACCTCCAAATGCGGTATGTAATCACTTTCTAAATATATGTGATTACAAAAGTGACGCGGTGAGAGCTACAGCAATTTCTCACATCCCCCTTAGTTACCTGAAAGCTTCCATAGGAACACGACCGAGGGAGTGACAGGGCCGCGCTTGCGGTGAAAAAACTTCTTATCTGATGACAGGCAAAATGAATGAGCTTTTAAGGCACGGTAGAAAGTGCAGTCTGAGGCTGTGTTCTTGCTTGTATTGGATTCCACTGTTTTTACAGGTTTTTTATTTCTCTTAAGTTTTGAGACGCTACCCTTATTTCCTCTCTCCTTACTCACCCCTCCCTCTCAGCCCTGCAGCCTTCATGACTCAGCATGATTTGTTGACATTCTCCCTATGCTGATAAAGAGGTAAGAAACTTTCGTCCTGGCAAATCCCCTTTAAGCATACGCTCTTCATTCACACTCCTTCTGCTTTCCATCATCTATTTTTTTACTTCTAGACTGTCATCTCCAATGGTTTACACATTTGTAACATACTATACCTTTTTTTTACAGTATCTGTCTTCTGATTGGTTCAAACGAACTTCCCGCTTTTCTAACTACCAATCACCTTTCCTCTTCATTATGATCCTAGAATTTCGTAGTACCCGCCCTTTGCTTTCATTGGTTGTTTTACCCTGCTTGTTTTATCACAGTATGTTAATGTATGCCGTGACATTTCTTCTTTCTGTAACCAATCAAATGCCATCTGTCCTTTTAAATCGGTACAATTCCCGTTTTTTTCTGATGAAGTGCCTGTATTGCGGCATGAAACGCGTCATTTTGTGTCTTATTGCTTTTTAAATTGTGTGAAGGTAACAGTCCTTTGCAATTTTTTATTTGCAAAATAAAATATTTATTTTAAACACTCTACCACCCCATCCGAGGTTATTCCGACTACGAGCGCCGGGTCCAGAGTTTTCTTCTCGTCTTCTGACCTTCACGTCCATGCTGCTATAGCGGCTTTGCAATCGAGGAGCCACGGCTGCCGTACTCCAGCTCGGACTGAGAGCTTCCTATATGTGCTTAAAGGGGTTGTCTCGCTACATTGATTCATCTTACCTCAGTCCTGTTTTCTTGGTTTCACTTTGAATTCAGGGGCGTGTTTACTGGCTTCCACTAGGCTGCAGTAGAAGCCAGGTCTTTAGCTATAGCAACCAGTGCTAGTAGCCTATCAGGAGAGATCAAACAGGTCTGTAGCTATAGCGACCAGTGCTGGCAGCCTATCAGGAGAAATCGAACAGGTCTGTAGCTATAGTGACTAGTGCTGGTAGCCTATCAGGAGAGATCGAACAGGTCTGTAGCTATAGCAACCAGTGCTGGCAGCCTATCAGGAGAGATAGAACAGGTCTGTAGCTATAGCGACCTGAGGAGCTGATGCAGCCCATACAAGAGGGAATATCTAGAAATAGGTAGGACACTGTTAATGGACACATATTACAAAGGGACTTGTTTTTGCAAGAACTTTAACATAAAAAGCAGCAATCCTTGTAGTGAGACAACCCCTTTAAGAGAGTTGTGCCTCTACATTAGTAGCACAACTCTATAAGGTGAGCAATTTCGCCACTCTCTTCTTTCTTGCATCAGCTAACGTACTTTCACCATTGTACACCTCCTCTGTTTTTCTTTTTGTTTCCCTACCAATAAAAAGGCTAAAATACAATGATGATTCTCGTATTGAGAAAAACGCATCAGAAAATGAACCAAAAGATGCATCAAATAAAGAAAACGTAGGTAAAAAAGTGCAATTCTCCAGTGAAATAAGCGCTTATGTCACTGCAAAAAAATAAGTCCTGTGAATATGACCTTATAGGGTGAACACACACAGGATGGATTTGTTGCAGAAATTTTCCAGAGAAAATTTGCAGTTACAATCATCACCAAATCATGTGAATTTTGTTTCAGATTTTGGGGGAATGCATACAGAACAGATTTGCTGTGGAAATTTTCTGCAGAAAATCTGCAAGAGATGGTATGAATTATGGTGCAGATTTTGGTAAAGATTTTCCTCCCATTCAATTCATTAAGAAAAATCTGACGTAAATCCATGATAGAAATGGACGTGCTGTGGATTTAAATATCTGTAACACAGGTCAATATCTGTGCACAAAATTTGTAGAATCCCATTCACATGGCTGATATTGTTATCCATTGTGGATTTTCCACACTAAAATCCACACAAAAATCTGCAGCAAATGTGCATTCACCCTTATCACGAATTGTACTTTGGATTATGACTACCCCTGTTCAAGTCAATGCGGAGAATCTGCATTAAAGGGGTTGTCTCGCTACAAAGAATAGCTTTCAAATTGTAGGGAACACAAAATAAAGACATTTTCCAAATATATTGCTTTTTTCCCTTTTTTTCCCTAAGGAGATACAAGTGAATTTATGACCTTCCCTGGTAATTCAGTTCCCTCAGTAACCAACCTGTAAACAATTCTCCCCCTGCTGTTTGTTCAATGAGATAGCAGTGAGTGATGTCATCACACAGGTCAATGCAGTGTCCTGTGCTGCTTAGCAGTAAAAAGCTTGATTTATGTAAAATAAACAGAACTGTAATTAGGGCTTTTGTTTTGGGGATCAGATAAGAAATCCTGTTAGTAGTTTGAGAAGCTAATCTGATCTAATTAGCATCTGAAAGCACAGCAGGGCATGGAGCTGTACAAGCATGGAGCTTATGCAAATGAGTCAGTCTGAACTAGGAAGTGACAGAGTATTTCATTCATGCATTCTCTGAAACTCTGAAGGGAGACAACTCCTTTAAGCCGCAAATACTCTGTAATAGAGGTTGACTTGCTGAAGATTTTAAAATGTCAATTTTCATGCAGACAATTACTGGCAGATTTTAAAATCCATTGCATGTCAATTTTTATAATAGCTTTACTACAGATTTTACCATATGGCCTTTAATGGGGTAAAATTTGCATGTAAATGTGCACCATAATCCGCACAATTTGTTGAATTTCTACATGCAGATTTTTTCTGCAGATTTGCTGGTAAAAAAAATTCCAGATCAAATCTGTTCCATGTGCAATCACTCTTATAGGGTGAATGCACACAAGGCGGTTTGGTTGTGGAACTTTTCTGGCGAAAAACTAATAGGTAAAATCATCAGCAAATCATATAAGTTTGTTCCAGATTTAGGAGGAACGCACACAGAATAAATTTGCCATGGAATTTTTTTTGCAGAAAATCCTAGATCAAAACCTACTACAGATTCTGTGGAATATGGTGCAGACTTTGGTGCAGATTTCATCCCATTCAAGTCAACAGGGAAAATCTCCAGTAAATTGTCATGTTGTAGACTTAGATATCCACAACAAAGGTCAATATCTGTGCACAAAATTTGTAGATTCCCATTTGCATGGCTGATACTGCTCTCCATTGTGGATTTTCCGTGCTTAAATCCACAAAAAAATTTGACATGCTGAGGATTCAAAAATGTCAATTTCCATGCAGAAACTTTCTGGCATGTGGACATGGGATTTGTAAAAACCCATTGACATGGCTGATTCTTCCATCTGTTTCCAATTTTCTTATCATAAATCCCACAGAAAATCTGCAACAAATCCCTCCTGCATGCACTGAACCTGCTGCAGATTGTGGTGCGAGATGTGGCAATTTTATTGCAGATTTTTCTATTTTGGCTTCAATGGAAGAAGGCAGAGTCTGCAGAAAAGGTTTATCTGAAGATTGACAGTAACTGACAAAAGTAAGTACACCCCTCACATTTTTGTAAATATTGTATTATATCTTTTCATAAGACAACACTGAAGATCTGACACTGATACAATGTGAAGTAGTCAGTGCACAGCTTGTATAACAGTGTAAATTGTGTGTGCTCTCAAAATAACTCAAAACAGCCATCAATGTCTAATCTGCTGGCTACGAACATGAGTACACCCCTAAGTGACAACAAAGGTGAGGACACCCCTAAGTGAGTACACCCCTAAGTGACAATGGACAAATTGTGCCCAAAGTGTCAGTATATTGTGTGGCCCCATTATTTCCCAGCACTGCCTTAACTCTCTTGGGCCTGGAGGTCACTAGAGCTTCACAGGTTGCAGCCACTGGGATCATCTTCCCTCCTCCATGACAACATCACAGAGCTAGTGGATGTTAGAGAACTTGTGCTTCTCCACCTTCTAATTGAGGAGTCCCCACAGATGTTCCATAGTGTTTAGGTCTGGAGACACGCTTGGCCAGTCCAGCACTTTTACCCTCATTTTCTTTAGCAAGGCAGTGGTTGTCTTGGAGTTGTTTCGGGTCGTTATCATGTTGGATACTGCCCTGCGGTCCAGAAGGGAGGGGATCATGCTCTGCTTCAGTATGTCACAGTACATGTTGGTATTCATGCAGCCCCAAACCATGACACTCCCACCACCATGCTTGACTGTAGGCAGACACACTTGTCTTTGTACTCCTCACCTGGTTGCCACCACACACGCTTGTCACCATCTGAACCAAATAAGTTTATCCTCATCTCATCAGAGCACAGGACATGGTTCCAGTAATCCATGTCCTTAGTGTGCTTGTCTTCAGCAAACTGTTTGTGGCTTTCTTGTGCATCATGTTTAGAAGAGTCTTCCTCTGGGACGACAGCCATACAGACCAATTTGCATCCCTGTAACCTCTGCAGCAATGCTGGCAGCACTCATCTTTGGATATGACACTGAGCACGTGCACTCAGCTTCTTTGTTTTTTTCAGATCCTCAGACAGTTCTTTATTATACTAGTAATTAGAAATTCAACATGACACATCATCATAGAGTGTGAGAGCGATAACACCAAATTTAACACACCTGTTCCCCATTCACACCTGAGACCTTGTAATACTATAAGTCACATGACACCATGGAAGGAAAATGGCAAATTGGGCACAATATGTCCATTTTCACTTAGTGGTGTACTCACTTTTGTTGTCACTGAGGGGTGTCCTCACTTTTGCTGCTAGCGGTATAGACATTGATGGCTGTGTGGAGTTATTTTGAGGGCACCAAACTTAAACTGTCATACAATCTGTGCACTGACTAATTTACATTGTATCACAGTGTCAGATCCTCAGGGTTGTCCCATGAAAAGATATAATAAAATATTTACAAAAAAAAATGGCTTCGTAGGTATCCCAAGCCTCTAGTTTTCCAAGACCTTCTTACCCCTTCCTCTTTGAAAACTTGGGAGGACCTTGCTCGGATAGAGGGGATGGAGTCGATGGGTTGGTGGCAGAAGATGCAGATTCGCTACTTCTACATGGTTAACAATGTGAAGCTGGATCTGCACAGGGCCCTCACCCCTTTTGAGGCTATTTGCAGGGGCAGTGCCTCCGCCAACCATCTTATCTTGCAATTATATAGACTTATTGTTCAGGGGCTTACCAGTTCACCCCCTTCCCATCAGTTGGCCTGGGAGCAGGAACTCCGTGGACCCATCTCAGAGGAGGATTGGACGAAATCCCACACGTTGGCCTTTAAGTCGCTACTATCCTGCCGTCTCCATGAATTAAACTTCAAAATCATTTCCCGATGGTACAGGGTCCCGGCTTTGTTGCATCGGTTCTACCCCTCGGTATCCCCTAATTGCTGGAGGTGTGGTCGGGCGTATGGGAGCATGGCGCATATTTGGTGGAGCTGCCCGGCTATCTCTCCCTTTTGGGAAAAAGTGATCTCTATAATAATGGCTGTGACAGGTACGCAGTTACAGAATGATCCGGCGGTCCTACTTCTGTCCATGCTCCCATCGGCGATATCGGCCCTAAAAGGGAATATTGTTATGTTTATGTTAGTGGCAGCTAGAGTTTTAATCCTGAGGCTCTGGCGGTCCACATCCCCCCCCCCTCCCTCCTTATCTGATTGGTTTAAGGAGATCTTCTTTCTCCAACGCATGGAAGAATTGAGGCTAGATAGCATTGAAGGAAGGGAGAAATATGGCCTGGTGTGGGGGGCCGGGAGTGCCTTAACTGTGACCTCGAACTTTGCCTCCTGTGTGAAGACCTTGCTGGCTCTTGCTTGGCTGCGGGACTCCTCTCCGGGATGACGATGTCCATGGATGGCCCCTGCCTTCTTCGTGTGCCAATTGAGCCTTGCATCTCGATAGCCCCACCTTTGCAGAGATTACTTGTTTTTTTGGGGGGGGGGTTTGGGGGTTGGAGTTCTTTCTGTGTGCAGATGAAGGATTACGCGCTTCCTTCAATTTAGTCTTTTCCTGTTTTTCTTCTTTCTTTCCTTTTTTGTGCATTTAGTCTGTATTCTTGAGCTAATCTCATAGTCAGCAGATTTTTGTATAGCTAGCATATATGCCGCCATGGTATTCGAGCACATTTACCGCTAATTCCTTGGGCATTTTATAGTGACCGTGGCAGATTTTTGCTGTAGTTACCTCATCCTGTACTTCTGCATTATGTGATCTATTGGTATATGCTGTATTTGATATGTTCTTAATAAAGTTTGGAATGTGAAAAAAAATAAATAAGTATTTACAAAAAAATGAAGGGTGTACTTACTATTGTGAGTTACTGTAAGTGTAGATGTTGGCTTCTCCCATTTGAGTCAATGCAGAAAAATGCACCAGCAAAATCTGCAACAAAACTTGCATCAAAATCTGCAGCAAAAATTTGCAACAGATTTGAACATACCCTTATTGTTTACTCCCTGTGGATACAAATCTGCCCTGATCGTGTGCGGGACACTGAAAACCCTACTGATAAGCAATATGGAGTGTTCACATAGGGATGAAATGCTGCAGATTCCCCAGCAGAAAATATGACAATCGTAGGACGGGTTTAAGTGGGAATTGTGTAAAATAAAAAAAATCAATATGCGAAAAATTTTCAGCGTCTTTTCGTGCAATGCGCAAAATTTACCATTTTTTGCGATTAATTGGACAGGTGTATCAATTCTGTGCATCCCTTAGATGGTGTAAAGACTAGACAGTCTTGCAATGCACCATATTTATAACAGTGCTGAAAAATTTGGCGCAGGTTTAGTCTGCCTAATCTAACCTCACACCTTGCTTTATGTCACTAAGGCTGAAGCTACGTATTTGCCTTTGCCGTATGTTGCCGGTTCTATAGATGTATGAGCCGGCGTACGGCCTAACTCGGCACAATGTGCAACTGACGACACATTTCAATGTGCCAAAGTTTGGTGCAAACTGCCGTACAAAGTTTAACGCATAACACACTATGCAACAAATTTGAGTGTTATGCAGCAAAAATATTAGACGCATAACACTTTCATTCATACTGTCGTATTATACACTCCTCTATATCTATCTGTGTCGGCGCCAAGTTATAAAAATGGCGCAAGCGAATTCATAGATGTTGCCCTAAGTGTGCCAAAAATGTTGGCGAATATCGTCGCAAGCCAAACCACTCCCCTTTCTGCAAAGACCACACCCTTTTACTGAGGTCACACCCCTTTTGTTGGACGAAGTAGGGTAGTGTCCAGAAACTGTCTAAAATGCATCATAAATGTGGTGCAAAGCATGGGTGCTGTTATTTTTGTTCCAGAATTGGAACCAGAAATGTGCCAGAATTGTAGCGCAACTGTCTTGATCAATGTGCCCCAATGTGTGCAAAAAAGTGACTTTAGGGTCACATTGACTTAAATAGGAATCTGGATGCATCAGGCACAGAGCTGCACTTTTGTGCGCACTGTTTGACACATTATGCACTGTAGCAATATCTTATATGCTGCGTGGCAAAAAAACACGCGTGCAGGACCGTGGCAAAAAAAGCGGGTGATATACAATGAAGTTCCCTGTGCTGTGAAACATGCATCAAAAGACACATTAATGAAAAAATAGTGTAAGGGTACCAGCACCTGCTCTTGCTTTCAGACACAGAGGGCGACACATATGATTTTTGGCGCCCAGGCACCATTTTTTTTTGCTCGCATCTGTAGTGTAGAATGCGCCTGAATCTATGAACCTGTTCTATTGTGCGTCATAGATTTAGCACTTTCTAGCTACAAAGCGACAATTCTGGTTCAGGTAAACCATTGGAGCTCAACTCCCTCTTCTGTACACTATGCCCTAGGGAAGAACCCTCTCCGCTCAAACTCCCTCTTCTGCTCACTGTGTCCTAGGGAAGAACCCTCTCCGCTCAACTCCCTCTTCTGCTCACTGTGTCCTAGGTAAGAACCCTCTCCGCTCAACTCTCTCTTCTGCTCACTGTGCCCTAGGGAAGAACCCTTTTCCGTCAACTCCTCTTTTGTCACTGTGTCTAGGTAAGAACCCTCTCGCTCAACTCCCTCTTCTGCTCACTGTGCCCTAGGTAAGAACCCTCTCCGCTCAACTCCCTCTTCTGCTCACTGTGTCTAGGGAAGAAACTTTTCCGCTCAACCCCCTCTTCTACTCAGGGTGTCCTAGGGAAGACCCTCTTGTTTAATCCCTCTTCTGCTCACTGTGCCTAGGGAAGAGCCTCTCCGCTCAATTTCCCTTTTTTGCTCACTGTCCCTTGGGAGGAAGCCCTCTCCGCCTAAACTCCCTCTTTTGCTCACTGTGTCCTGGGGGAAAAAACCCCTTCCGCTCAACTCTCTCTTGTGCTCCATGTGCCCTAGGGAAGAGCCCTCTCCGCTCAACTCCCTCTTCTGCTCACTGCGCCGTAGAGAAGAACCCTCTCCGCTCAACTCCCTCTTCTGCTCACTGTGCCCTAGGTAAGAACCCTTTTCTGCTCAACTCCTCTTTGCTCACTGTGCCTAGGTAAGAACCCTCTCGCTCAACTCCTTTCTGCTCATGTGTCCTAGGGAAAAACCCCTCTCCGCTCAACTCCCTCTTCTGCTCACTGTGTCCAAAGGGAAGAACCCTTCCGCTCAACTCCCTTTCGCTCACTGTGCCCTTAGTAAGAACCCTCTCGCTCAACTCCCTTTTGCTCACTGTGCCCTAGGAAGAACCCTCTCCGCTCAACTTCTCTTCTGTCATTTTGCCCTGGGGAAAAGGAACCCTCCGCTCAATCCCTCTTCTGCTCACTGTGTCCTAGGGAAGAACCCTCTCGTCAATCCCTCTTTGTCACTGTGTCCTAGGGAAGAACCCTCTCCGCTCAACTCCCTCTTCTGCTCACTGTGCCCTAGGTAAGAACCCTCTCCGCTCAACTCTCTCTTCTGCTCACTGTGCCCTAGGTAAGAACCCTCTCCGCTCAACTCCCTCTTCTGCTCACTGTGCCCTAGGGAAGAACCCTCTCCGCTCAACTCCCTCTTCTGCTCACTGTGCCCTAGGTAAGAACCCTCTCCGCTCAACTCCCTCTTCTACTCACTGTGTCCTAGGGAAGAACCCTCTCCGCTCAACTCTCTCTTTCGGCTCACTGTCCCCTAGGTAAGAAACCCTCTCCCCCTAAACTCCCTCTTCTGCTCACTGTGCCTAGGTAAGAACCCTTTTCCGCCCCAACTCTCTTTCTGCTCACTGTGTCCTAGGGATGAACCATCTCCGCTCATCTCCCTCTTGTGCTCTCTGCGCCGTAGGGAAGAACCCTCTCCGCTCAACTCCCTCTTCTGCACACTGTGCCGTAGGGAAAAAACCCTCTTCGCTCAACTCCCTCTTTGCTCACTGCGCCGTAGGAAAAAACCCTCTCGCTCAACTTCCTTTTTGGGTTTCACTGTGCCTAGGGAAGAACCCTCTCTATTTCAACCCCCTCTTCTGTCACTGTGCCTAGGAAAGACCCTCTCCGCTCAAACTCCTCTTTTTTTCACTGTGCCCTAGGAAAGAACCTTTTCCGCTCAATTCCTCTTCTGCTCACTGTGCCCTAGGTAAGAACCCTCTCCGCTCAACTCTCTCTTCTGCTCACTTTTGTCTAGGGAAAAAACCCTCTCCGTTTCAACTCCCTCTTCTGCTAAACTGCGCCTTTAGGGAAGAACCTCCCCGTAAAACTCCCTTTCTGCACACTTTTCCCGTAGGGAAGAACCCTCTTTCGCTCAACTCCTTTTGCTAAATGCGCCGTAGGGAAAAAACCCTCTCCGCTCAACTTCTCTTCTGCTCACTGTCCCCTTGGGAAGACCCTCTCTATTTCAACTCCCTCTTCTGCTCACTGTGTCCTAGGTAAGAACCCTCTCCGCTCAACTCCCTCTTCTGCTCACTGTGACCTAGGTAAGAACCCTCTCCGCTCAACTCCCTCTTTGTCCTGTGTCCTAGGTAAGAACCTCTCCGCTCAACTCCTCTTTGACTCACTGCGCGTAGGGAAGAACCTCTTACTAAAACTCCTCTTCTGCTCGCTGTCCCCTGGGGAAAGAACCTCTCCGCTCAACTTCCCTTTCTTTGCTCACTGTGTCCTAGGGAAGAACCCTCTCCGCTCAACTTCCTCTTCTGCTCGCTGTGCCCTAGGTAAGAACCCTCTCTACTCAACTCCCTCTTCTGCACACTGTGCCGTAGGGAAGAACCCTCTTCGCTCAACTCCCTCTTCTGCTCACTGCGCCGTAGGGAAGAACCCTCTCCGCTCAACTCCCTCTTCTGCTCACTGTGCCCTAGGGAAGAACCCTCTCCGCTCAACTCCCTCTTCTGCTCACTGTGTCCTAGGGAAGAACCCTCTCCGCTCAACTCCCTCTTCTGCTCACTGTGTCCTAGGGAAGAACCCTCTCCGCTCAACTCCCTCTTCTGCTCACTGTGTCCTAGGGAAGAACCCTCTCCGCTCAACTTCCTCTTCTGCTCACTGTGTCCTAGGGAAGAACCCTCTCCGCTCAACTGTCTCTTCTGCTCACTGTGTCCTAGGGAAGAACCCTCTCCAGTCAACTCTCTCTTCTGCTCACTGCGCCGTAGGGAAGAACCCTCTCTACTCAACTCCCTCTTCTGCTCGCTGTGCCCTAGGGAAGAACCCTCTCCGCTCAACTTCCTCTTCTGCTCACTGAGGCCTAGGGAAGAACCCTCTCCGCTCAACTTCCTCTTGTGCTCGCTGTGCCCTAGGGAAGAACCCTCTCCACTAAACTCCCTGTTCTGCTCACTGTGCCCTAGGTAAGAACCCTATCCGCTAAACTCCCTCTTCTGCACCCTATGCCCTAGGGAAGAACCCTCTCCGCTCAACTCTCTCTTGTATCCGGTAGCCTTTCACCCTCTAGATCTTCAGCCTCAGGTCTACCGATCGTGCCATATAAAAGCTCCTTAGTACACTTCCCTAAGCCAATCTAGACAAGCCTGCTGTTCTCTTTACAACTTCAGGACACTTCTCCATTTTGTCCTCGTCTCACCGTGCTCTGTTCTTACTTGCACTCTCCTGGTTCTGTGAGCCTAGAAGCTGTTGTAGCTACATGTGGGCTCGACAGCACCTCCCAAGGGTGGAGCTATCACTGTATATCTTTTTGGAGTATTTGTCCCAACTGGCCACTCCCTGGTGGGAAAATCTGGGTGCCACTAAACTCGTGAAACTCCCTTCTTGTCGTTCTCCTCTAGCACTATCTTGTTTAATCAATCACTTGCCTTTACACACTGGCCATCCCGCATAAACTTTTCGACTGACCACTCTTGCTGGGCACCACCTCCAGATCACTCTCCGACTATCAGCTCCTGGCTCAACAATCCCTTTAAAAAAATTGTTTTATTTTTAAACCTTTTTTTTATTTTTACATATATACTTGTAATTCTCCTGAGATACTTGACCACTAAGGAGCGCAATCACTTGTACACCCTCCTACATTATATATAAACTACAGAAGGGCATACCAACATGGTGCTCCTATTACTTCCTGCCATTAGCAGGAAATAATAGGAAAAGCAACATGGCAGCTATGGAAGCACAGCATCTCATTGAGGGGAGGGCATTTTGTCATCTCATTGGGAGAGGGGAGAATTAAGGAGTTGAACCATTCCTCATTCATTAAGATGCCCCGTCCTCGCTCGCTGCAGCATCTAAAGGGTTAAACAGCTGTGATCAGAGCTGGCTCTGATCACAGCTGTTAGCAGCGGGTGTCAGCTACAATTAGCATATAAACTCAGGGAGTGAGACGCTCCATAGCTCCTTACCCGGCACTAAAGATGAACTCATACATCAAATCTCGGTACAGGGTTGAAACTCTCAAACTTTACATTCTTCTGCTTGTCCAAGGTATGACCATAACCTTCTTCATTCACATGTGAAGAACATACCGGAGATAGTACTGCTATAGAAAACCATACAGCAGACTATGTGCTAGGAGAACAGTACTAGAAAATCATGTTAGTTATCCTCATGTTCCCAATCAGTCAGTGACCTTCTCCATCAGCTGCAAGCTTTGGGTGACTTTGTGTGTGGAAATGAGCATTTGGTGCAGCGCCCCGTACCCCTATACTCAGTTATAACCAAAAAAATTCCATGTAGTTTTTTCTAGCTAACCCCTCAAGTCAGGGGGGAAAATAAATAACCATCGGGGCATCTACTGAAACCAGAAATGAAGACTCAGTCTAAGGACCACAAGATATTGGAATGTCTATGGAAATCAATCATTTATTATACTTCTATTTAGCACAATTACATTATCTCACTATAAAACAACCTCAATTCTGAAGAAAAACATATATAGTGAATAAGAATGCATTGACTTGGAAATCTCTTCTTGCTATATTTTATTCAATACAGAACATAGAACACGGATCGGAAAGTTGGGCACTGGCCATGTCCCCTTTTGTCGGAAAATATTCTATAATACTGCCTCCATGTTTTTTCAAAGGGTATAATATAAAATATGTCCTTTGTCGAATATAAAAATTATAATACTGCTCCCTATGTAAAGAATATAACTACTATAATACGCTCCCCATGTCAAGAATATAACTTTAATCCCCCCCTATGTATAAGAAATAATTTTAAAAAATTCCCTATGTACAAGAATATTAACTATATAATACTTTCCTATGTACAAGAATTTTTAACTATATAATACTGCTACCTATGTACAAGATTTTATCGCTATAAATTTGTCCCCATGTAAAAATATAACTACTTTTAAAACTGTCCCTTGTACAAGAATTTTTACTTCTATAATATGTCCCTAGGAAGAAAATAATATATAATACCACCCCCAGGGATAAGAATATAACTTTTATAATACTACCCCTATGTACAAGAATATAATACTATAATGCTGCTCCATGTACAAACAAAAAT